>VUQH01031147.1:47297-59918 GCA_015106775.1 Etroplus canarensis | reverse complement strand
CACCCACACCCCACCACCCCCCCCCCCCCCCCCCCCTTCAGCTGTCCAGTTATGGCAGCTCTAACTTTAATTAAAAGTTTGTGCAGCAGAGGTGACCCGTTGGTGTCGAGGTGAAGAAAAGGCAGTGAGGAAAAATAGAGTGATTATACAAAGAGGAAGAGCAAAAAGCAAGCATAGTACCTCAATTATTACCTCTATCTTTATGTGTGAGTCGTCGAAGTCATGAATAAAGAAAGTATACCCCTTTCATGTTTTTTCATAACAAGACATAAGACTGTAGATTAACAACACAGGATATGTGACAGAATGTCATTTTTATTTAACAAAAACTGAGACAAAAGGAAGAAGCAGTCCTGCGAAAAAGTAAGTACACCCTCACTGCTTCCATAGGGATGGAGAGGTGCTGCCAACCAAATAAACTGATTAACTGCTCATCAGTAGGTGTGAACACCCCTACAAAAGGAGACGTTTTGACAGTTTGCTGGTGTGGAGCGTTCAGGTACAAGGAGGAACGACGTCAGCAGTGATTTTAAAGAGGCAATTGTTGCATCCCATCAATCTGGGAAGGGATTACACTTTGAAGTTGATTATTCTACAGTGAGATTCAGTTCAGTTCAGTTCAGTTCATGGCAGTACAATTAGAAAAAAAAAAAAACACTGAACAAGTATGGCTTGTTTGGAAAGTTTGCTAGGAGCAAGCCTCTTCTCTCTAAAAAGAACATTGCAGCATGGGTAGGTTTGGAAGTTTGCATCTGGACAAACCACAAAACTTCTGGAACAATGTCCTTTGGACAGAAAAGACCAAAATAAAGATGCTTGACCATAATACACAGTGCTACATTTGGAGTCAAGTCAAGATTATTTATAAGCACATTAAAAAATAATATCTGTTGAACAAAGTGCAACCCAGCCAAGTAAATAAGATCAGATAAAACAGATAAAACAAACATGAATAAGACAATATGGGTAAAAAGTTTTGAGAACCCAGCCTGGCTTAAAAGCCAATGAATAAAAATAGGTTTTCAAATGAGAAAGTGTCTAATGATGGGCAATTTGTTGCACAATTTAGGAGTAGCTATTGCAAAGGCCCAATCACTGTGTTTTAATCTGGACATCTAAGAGTATCTGCTCAGAAAAAATATCAGAGGTAAGGAGGTGACAACCCCTGCAATGATTTGAAAACCAACATTTAAATTTTAAAAGGAATTTGAAAACTGACTCAGAACCAATATAAAGAAGCCAGTATGGGTGATATGTGGTCTTACTTACTTGCGCCAGTTAAAAGCCGAGCTGCAGTATTGTGGACCAGTTGCAGTCGAGCAATTAGGGACAGACTAACACCTGAATACAGACTACTGCAATAGTTGACGCAAGACGCAATGAAGGCATAAATGACCTTTCAAAATTTGGGAAGCACAGAAATGGCTTCACCTTTGCAGGTACATGGAGATGGAGAAAACCAAACATGGCACATCAGCACAAACTAGTACCAACTGTCTAGCATGGTGGTGGAGGCGTGATGATTTGGGCTTGTTTTGTAGCCAAGGACCTGGGAGTTGACCACTCCTCCATGTATACTAAATTATTTTACCATCAAATGTGAGGCCATTTGTCCGAAAGCTAAAGCTTGGCTGAAATGCATCATGCAAAAGGAAAGCAAATCTATAACAGAATGGCTGAAAAAAGAATCAAAGTGTTGCAATGGCCCAGTCAAAGCCCAGACCTCAACCTGGTTGAAATGCTGTGGCAGGACCTAAGGAGAGCTGTTCCCAAATGAGTGGCCACAAACCCTGATGAACTGAAGCAACCTTGCCAAAATGCCTCCACAATGATATGGGAGACCGATAAAGTCATACAGAAAATAATAACTCAAGTAATTGTTGCTAAAGGTGGTTCTACAAGCTATATTGGGGTGTACTTAGATTTTCAAACCTGGCTTCTCCAGTTTTGCTTCATTTTTGATAAACGATGACATGCTGTAATATGTTATGTGCTGTTGTTCATCTAAATTAGGGGACGGCAGTGGCTCAGGAGGTAGAGTCCTCCTGCAGGAAGGTTGGCGGTTTGATCCCTGGCTCCAGTCGACATGCCGAAGTGTCCTTGGGCAAGACACTGAACCCCAAATTGCTCCTGATACATCCATCGGACTGGAATGTGTGTGTGATAGTGACTGGTGAATGAGGCGCTTTGAGTGCTTAGCTAGAGTAGAAAAGTGGTATATAAGCACCAGTTCATGTGTTTAAATAAGAGTGTACTTTATTTTCACATGACTCTCTATGTGTTAAAAACCAACCACTAAAGGAGAAGGCCTTCTTGAGGATCGACGGTTGCCCTCGGGCCTGTCAGAGCCCCCGATACTTTTGAGAAAGGGTGGAAAACAAAGGAGAGGGAGGGTGGGACGTAGGGCAAGCAGGCATTTATATAAACTGCTGCTGCTGGAGGGGGAGTGTTTGGGGTGTGGATCCCACTCCTAAATTTCAGATAAATGATCTCCAGTTGATTTGCATGATTAAATACCTTTTGAGGAACCATAAAGGTTACTATCAGTGGCCTGTGTCAACTGTATACTCAGCCAGGTCGCACTCCCAACCTGCTGGGTGCCCGATCTAATGTGCACAAACACCAAAACCAATAAAATAGCCCGTGCGTATATTTGAGATGCCACGGGCTTCGACAAAATGGCTGCATTTGACGCCCTGGACTGAGAGAGGGCTGGTATATTTGATCATATTTTACTTCAGCTCATTCTATCTGCTGTTCAGCAGTTAATCTGCTTCTGCTGCTGTTTCTCAATCTGTTCCACATTAAAGACTCTCCAGGTGTTTATGGGATGTAATCACCCCACTCCCCTTGAGAGAGCTTTTATTGTGAAACATCTGCAGGATGGGTTTATTAACAGCAGTTTAACTTTGGGAAAAAAATAAAACATTTTTAAACATGGCGAGAACTTTTTTTCTGTGCTCATACAATGTAACTGAAAATGTATAAATCACGCTTCTTTTTCAAGTCCCCAGCCCTCTCAGAGCTATACATGTAGTAGGGTGTGTGTGTGTGTGTGTGTGTGTGTGTGTGTGTGTGTGTGTGTGTGTGTGTGTGTGTGTGTGTGAGAGAGAGAGTGCCAGTGCCTGGAGGAGGGGAATCTCTCACTGAGGTCATGCCATATAAGCCTTTCCTCTGGGGCCCACCCTGCCTGGCAGCCACACACACACACACACACACTGGAGCTAGCACCACATAGAGACTTCTGGAGACTCCGTGGCTTTGTGCTATGAATGGCTGTCTGTTAACTCTGTGTTCCCCTCATCATGATGGCCTCATTATGACGAACCTGAATTGTGTTGGTATTGATGTGGGTGTATGTGTGTGTTTGAGTAAGTAGAAAAGGGAGAAAGAAAATGAGAAGGAGATTGACAGATTCAGTAACATGAAGGTCTTGATGTGCGTTCATGTGCAGCATGTTCATTCAGTGTGGACATCTGTGTGCGTGTGTGTGTGTGTGTGTTTGTGTGTGTGTCCATGGTCAGGGGGTATTTACACGTACTAGAGTCCTGGAGTGTATCTACAGGATGTTTCTTCTCAGTGAACACTTATGGTAGGATGTCTTTTTATAGCCAAAGAACAGGACTCCTACAGTTTCCAGGAAAGCACTGAGGGGCTTATGTAATAATTCATTAAACTACATATTATACATCAAGTTTGCTTGCTTTCTATTGTTGCTTCCGTGCCTACTGTTTCCCTTGACAGTCTATACAGAGAATTCATGCATTATGCAGATCACACAGGAGAACTAGTTTGCTGTGAAAGGAGAGAGAGGAAAACATAACTCCATTGTGAATTATTACAATCAGTACACTTCACAACACTTATATTTTGAGAAAAAAGGCAAGAAAAATGTAATGATTGGAGTGGTCTTCTTTTTATTTCTCCCTTGTCACCATTATGCTGTTTTTTAAAATTTAATAAAAAGACTTTGGTGACAAGAGGGGATTTATTTGTATTTTCATGCCATGCTTTTCAGCGCCAGTCTTTGTTTTCCTTTAAGTAAACACGAGTGTATCCCATGAGTAGTGCCCTCTCTTTTCTCACTTCAACTTTCAAAATCCCCTCTTTCCTCCTTCCGTCTGTTGTCTAGCACTTATCTCTTTACTCCCTAGTGTAGATTATTTGTAGTGCCTCATCTCCTTACCCCTAAACATTCTCCACACATTCACAAGAAACTCTCATATTTACAACTAATGCTCTCCTCCTGCATGCCCCACTTTCTCCTCCCTCTTCTCTCAAGTTGTGTCATCCCCTGTATCCCAAGAGTACTCCCCTTTTTTGTCACACATTTGTGCTGCTCCCTATGGATAGACCCCCTGTGGCCCCAAGTCCCCGATTCACACATTGGTGCCATTGCAGCAGCATAATAACATTAAATCGACAGCCTTCCCTGTGCACCCGGTGCTTTCATTATGGCCTTGGCTCTGGTCCTTAAGCAGGCAGTTCTGATTGTTACTAGAGGACCTATGAGTGAGCTTATGTCTGTCTCCTACTTGATTAAAAGAAAGGAAAGACTTAGCACATAAGAAGGGAGTGTGAGGTGAAAAAGACAAAGACAGAAACTGAGCAAAAGATATAACTATTAAAGTAGAAAAAGAAGAACTAAACAATGAGTGGGAGGAGCGTAATCTCACACAGAGTTTCAGAACATTGGCTAGCCTGCAAAGTGAGCCAGCAACATACGTCACCTATGCTTTTAAAATAGTTAATCTGCTCCTGAGGGGACAATGACTGCTTTAAGTCCCCCTCCCTTCTTCCTCTCTCCTTTCTAAGTCCCTCCCTGAGCTAAACCCCTCAGAGGCACATTGCATGGATTAGCTTGTGTTGTTGTTGCATCTCTTTAGCTCTTGCCTGTAGCACTAGCTATAGATGCGAATGCAGCATCATGGCAAAGACATGTATGAGTGTAAAATGCTTATCTGTAGATAAAAGGGGGTGATAATTTTTAAGAGATAAGAGTTAAGATATTAAGATATAAGATATTTCTTCAATAGTCCCACAATGGGGCGATTTTTGTCTGTAGGCATACCTGGTGTTAATACACAGAATTTAAAAAAACATGAAAGGTTACTTGCTATTTTTTGAATAAGTAATGTTGTATTACTTTTCATAAGCTCACTAGTTCTGCCTTACTCTTATAGCTGAATGAAAAAAAAAACACTGAAATGACAGCTCTCTTGTAACGTGGCTCTATCTCATATTTTTGAGCACAGCCACCGAGGCACTTAAAAACAGTATTCAGTGTTGCAAATAAAAGTCTTTGGAGACTTGCCCAGTGATGTTCTCTGGCTGCAATTTCTATGCCAATTCCCTGAGACTGCATTTGGGCTCTGGTCTGGGGGGTAATTTTACCCTGGCCTATCTGAAAAATGAAAGACAGATGTGGTTGGCTGAATTCTCATTCTCATACCATATAACAGTTATTCCACAACATTGTACCATCATTACTGTATCTAATAAACTCTAACATCATTGAATATAATAAAATGACATGTCTCGAGATTATGTCTGTATGGTCTCTAGATTATCAAGTCCATTTGGATTGATATCATGTACTTTTTTATTTTAATGTACACTTATGAAGTCAAATGTAATTAGAGAATAGAGATCTATGAGTCCCATGGCTCTCATCCAACCCTGTCTCCTAGAAATTACATTTATGTACTACTAATTTGTTTTTCCAATTATGGTTTGTTAAGCAAGGTAATTGTGGCCTGTATTATGTTCCCTGCCAATGTTTTTTTTCTCCTAGGAACTATTACCTTTCTGTACTGAACACAAGTCACAGGGAGGTGGTCAGTGTTTTTTGAGTGTTAGTGGACGTGAAGTAGGTACTTTCAGCTGCTCCCTTTTTTCCTGAGGATTTTCCACAGCAGATGAATCTGCATATGTGACTCAACACAGATTTTGCGCCAGATACCCTTCCTGATGCAGCCCTCCTATTTATCTGGATTTGGGACTGGCCATAGGAGTACACTGGTTTGTGGCCCATAAGGCTGGACTTGTGTCTCCTCCTGGTTGTGAACTAGTGACATTTTGCATGTTAAGCAAGCGTGTAAATCACTACATTATGGAGGACACCATAGTAGTGAAGTTAAAAGTAAAATATATTTGCTTAATTTTGAATTTAGCCTGAAGATTATTATTACTTCCACTTATAGAACTCAGTAACCTTTGGCCTCTGTCCTCATTCGGCCACCATCCTCTGTGTATCCTTGTGGCTTGCTCTGCTGTCGCGGCACGAGGGGATTATTTGCTGCTGTCTGTTGGTCTTGTGCCACCAACCACTCTCAGCAGCGACCATCAGAGACCAAGATAGCAACAGTGCACTTGTAGTCAAGCAATTCAGAGGGGCTATTTGCTTCTCAGCTTCAGTTTGACAACACCTCACTTGTCAGTTTCGGTATTCTGACATGGTGTCAAAGGACAGATTTTTGTGTGCTTTTGCAAAAATGTCAATGCAGGCATACCTGTGAGTGATTGGTTTTACAGAAATGGCCTGAATTCAACATGACATAAGGATACAAACTTTAGGTGTCTTTTTACTTACTTGCTGGTCTTCCCCCAGAGGGGAACTTCTTTGAAAAAGCTTTAATTAAAGACAGCTGCTGGCCACACATTTTCACTTGCTTCTGCTGCAGATAACATTTGATGCAAAACCTGCTTTTCTATTTACTTATTTAACTTTAGTAGTATGTCCTCCTGATATTTAGAAGTGCAGATATGAATCTGGACCTTCCTGTTAAATCTACCTCAATACATCAACTAAAACACCTCATAAGCATTCACTGTAATTCTCTCACTTGTCAGTGAGTGATTTTAATCCATCACAATAATTTGCCACAAGAGAATGAACCTCTACAGTATCATTTCACAGATGGCTTATCTTTGCACAAGAAAAATGAAAATAAAAAATGAAGTCTTCTGGACTGTTGCACTGAACTGGTTCTTCGTAAAATAAAGGGACTACCAATTAACAACAAACACGAAAGAAACAAAGACATGATTTGACATGCAGTGTTAAATGTTATTTGCACTTGCTAATGGTCTTAACTCTTGCAAAGACAGACTTGGAGCCAACTGATATGAAATACTGAGTAGTCCTGTGAGCAGCATTTTGTGGTTATATTTGGAATTTAATGGCCTGAAGTTTCTATTCTGCAGTTAGACACACAATACACATATGTTTTATTGATTATGGTATCTCTTTGTCAAAAAATTCAAAAAATTTTATGAAAGTTATTAAATTAAGGAAGGGGACTGTCATTAAAAGGACTTGGTAACCACCCACATTTTACATGGTTGCACAAATGCTGACGGGTTGGGGAGCACTTAAATGGCTTAAAAGTGAAATAATTTAAACTTGTAGAGAAAAACAAGCCTGAAGTAGTCCAGGGCAGGTATAGTATTGCGTTTTATTGGGTGAAGTCCAAAAACCCCGTAAGCAGTATTGCTAATTATCTCATTGTCATTGTACTATCTGTCTTAAGGTAACGATAGTAATCCCCAGATCCTACTTTAACAATGAGACTAGCTATTGTGGAGGATCCGGACTACAGCACTTAAGCTTGTAAGTCAATTACACAAATACAAAGTTTGCATTTGTAGTAGTCAGTGATTCATTTCAAAGACAAAAAAGGTTTTGAAGTCTGTGCAATTTTTAAATGAAAATATACACAAAATGCAACTTTATCATTGCTACGATTGTTCGTCATTTTTACATAAGTAGTCATCTAAATTCCAAATGAGATTTTTTATTAAGCCAGCATGATCAGAGAATTAAGTCTCATTGTCTGACAAGATATCTCCTTTGCATTGTTTTCTGTTTAAAAATTGCATGTCAGTGGAATTAAATGCACAAACAGTTAAATGGTTTAAGTTACTGGATGAGCAACTTGATCCTCTTATGTCTTTAGGGGTCCTGACTCTGTCAGTAAAGCACAGATTTCATTGTTGTAGCTAGCAGACTGTAAAGTGCTGTCTCTTAGCCTCTCTCTGTGATTGTGTGCATGTGAAGGTGTGTGTAACTGTGTGCATACGTGTGATGCTACAGGCACTGTCTTGGGATTAGTAATGGTGGTGTTGCTGGTGGTAATTGTTTGGATGGGATCATATCTGGTTGGATGAAAGGATTGGATGGAGGAATGGATGGAAGGGAGGGGCAGGGTACCCCAGGGGCTCATAGTAAGAAGACAAAAGAATGGCGAGAAGAAGAAGAACAAAAAGGAGGACATTGCCTATCCTCCTCTTTTCTCTCAAAGGCCAGCGTGACAGCAGCTGGGGCCTGCTTACTGTTTTTACATTTCACATGAGCGGAAATTTGATCCCTGAGCAACCCTGCCCTCGTCTTCCATCTCTTCTTCCTCTCGCTTCTTCATTTGGTGTCTTCAATTCCATAAAGTTGATTTACGTTATTCAGACAAACTCATTAATCAAATTTTCCCCTGGATATAATCTGCTTATCAGTCTGAATCCTTGCAAGAGTGAAGGGAGTGAACCAAAAAAAGAGCAACTGAGGTAAAGAAAAATTAGGTAGACAGATGGATAATGTTCTGCTGGAGGGTCACTTGGACTAAATGGCCAAATTGTGATTACATTCATCTTTATAGATATTTTGTCAGTGTGAAGAGAGCCAGACTTGTGTTTATCTCAAGAGCCAGATGGACAAGAGTAAAATAGAGAAAGATCAAGAGAGGAAGTGAGAGGTAAAGCCAGAGAGGGAAAGACACAGATGGGGGCAGAAATGAAGAGAGAAACTAGAGACAGAGGGAGAGGGATGTGAAGTCACGGGAGGCTCCGGTCGTAGTCTTTTAGTCAATGATGATGAATTACTTTGACAGAGACAATCAGGATGAAATGTTAATGTGTGTGTGCCAGAGGATGCAGTCACAGCCAGACTAAGTCCTCCTATGGGGAAATGAGATGGTTGGTTACAGCACAAATGCACAAATACAAGCAGTCACACTCAAATGTACACATGCATACAGAGATATATAGACTAATGCAAGAAATCTCTGGAGAAATGAAAGTTCTGTTTGCTGGCTGTTAGTTCATGTATATAATGCTGATTTTCTACAGTAAGCAATGAAATGTATGAAATACCACTGCTCTCCTGACCTGTGTATACAAGTAGGTGTTCATATGTCTGGATAATGTTTGCTTTTGGAGCTAAGGTGAGATCTTTATACAGTGTATGAGAGGCTGCGTGGGCTGCTGGGATTGCCTACAAATCTATATTTTTGAATTCCAGTGTATACTGTCACAAAACAACAGAAAATTTTAAGTACAAGCATATCCTGCACTCTCTATTTCCTTTCATCTGCTTACTTTCTAATGATGGCAGCCCAGTGTCAAAAAACAATGGTGACATATTTTGCTGCATCTTTTGAAATGATTAATCCTTTTTTTCCCATTTCTTTTTTTTGTCATGCTAAAAAGGCATGGCTATATGGATGGCAAATCTGTCTGACCAGATCTGAATAACTGCTGGACTGCTATAAAACTTTGTAAGAGCATTTATAGTCATTTGAGGAATAATCCTATTATATTGTTAATATGCTTTTAGCATGGTCTTTTTGTTTCAGTTTATTTCCATGAAATTTGTTTCAGACTTTAATGTCCCCCTCAGGATGAATTGTAAATGTAGATGGTGACTTCCTAAATTTTTACTTAATTTAGCCAGTTTAATTAAACATGACCAGACTAATGCCACACCAATCAGTCTGAACTTTTCTTTGTGTTAAGTTTCTAATTAGCAAATGCTGACATACTAAGACTAACATGTTTGTATGCTGACTGTGACTGCCAGCATTGCTATAGATCCTTTTGTCTAAAGATAGCCAAATCATCAGTCATCTACAATAGCATATGCTGCAAAATAAAGGTGTACAGACTTGCTACTGCAGGCATAAATCATTGTCTTTTGGCTCTCAATCATTCATGTTTGATAAAACATTGCTGCTCTTTTGTCTCTTTCAAATTCCAAAGAGTTTGAGACAAAAAAGGGCCCCCTGCATATGATTCATCAAACTCCTATCATCCACTGAATAAACAGCTATGATAGATATGTCCGCTTAACCAAAAAAGAGCTCTTTTCCCTATCCCTCCTTTAAAACACCTCACCAACCATCCCCAAATGTGTCCTTAAATTCCTAAGATTGTTCCATGGACTGAAAACATATAATTAAAAGAAACTGTTTTACCTGATTGTGCTGTGGGTTTGTTGTCTGGCAGTCAGTCAGGCAGACAGAGCACTAGACAAAGAGTTTAGGCAGACAGGGAAATAACTAGATTTTTTTTCAAGGTTTTGATTGAAAGGAAGCACTAATCTTGGCATTAGCTTAACATCACGGTGAGTGGGCTCAACTGGCTCAGGTTTCCCTCTGTATTTCCACAGTGTAAAAACCTGGGAGCTGCAGGTAGGCGCATGCCCATCATCTGACCAACTATAACACAGGAACTGCAAGGGCAAGAAAATCACTGCATTTCAAAACACACACAACATGCCACCATTACAGTCTCTTTCCATCCTTCATTATTACTCAAATTAATCACAGTAGTTCAAGTCTGAGGTTTCTGCCATTTTCAGTCTGGCTTCCCCTTGTTTTTAATTCTCCTGTACAGCCCTTACTGCATTTATGACATCCTGTTGTAAATGCAGATCTTGTAAATCAGATCTTTAGAAGTTGCCTGAGTGGGGTAACGGAGGAGGTCAGAAGGTTACAGATGAAAGACAAATGAATTGGTTGAGGTTTTTAGCAGAAGATTCATGTGTTTGGTGTTTCCTTATAAACTCATTGGTGGTTGGTATAAAAGCACGTTTTAACCCCTCCTCCTTCCCATGCAAAAAAAAAAGAGTAACCAGGACTTGTAGGCGTGAAATGGTAGGCTGTTGAAGCTTTTATCACTTGAGAGGAACAACACTTGGTGAATTATGGTGTGAAAAGAAGAAAATGGCTAGAATGGAAAAAAAGATTAATTCCACCTTCTAGATAGCAAGTTTTCAGCAATTATGCGCAAACTGTTTTTTTCCCTAATTCACCGTGCATTTGTATTTTGGAAATTATGTTTATATTTTCTTTGCATGATACATTTTAAATGGATGCATGTATTATTTACTCTGACCACACATATTTTTTTTTTCCTATTGTTGGGTTTATATTGCTTGGTGAATTAAGAGGAGTAACCTGGTAAAACAAAAAAGTTTATCCACTGATCATGATTCCCAGAAACAGTTGCATATTTTAACCTTATGGGACATGAAGATTAAAAGAAGTAAGCATTAAACATTGAAAACATAGTCTAGTATGTTTGGTCTGGCCTGGTCCGGTTCAGCTCAGCTCCCACAAGGGAAATATACGGCCATGATGTATGGCCCAGCCACTGAATTAATGCAACATTTCCATTAGAAAAATTGCTTGACATGGCCGATATAAGAAGTAAGTGATCACAAAGAGGCTGTGACATTGCAAGGAAAATTACTTATTGGAGAACTGTCATCTGCACTTTGCTGAAATTTGCGATGGAAGGCAGAGACACAGAATGCAATATATGTAATTCTCTGTAAGGGCTGAGATGCTGAGGAAGATCTCGTAAACTCTCAAGTAAAACTTAAATTTCAGCACAGATGTGAATTATTGTGTGCATATTCTAACCCTTAGAAAATAGAAAGGAGGGGATTCAGATTTAATTTCATACTCTTTCTACTAGTTGGATTTCATTTTGAAGTTTGACGTACAACCAGTGTTCATTGTAATCGTACACTGTAATTATTGCATAATTACTGTGCATATGAGAAACAGTGACGTGAGTCTTGGTTCCAGCAGCTGCAGAAAAACACCATATTGTGCAGTATGTCTTGTCTCTGTGTTTCTGAATTGTATTTTTCTTCTAAAACCTCTTTATTGCCAAGTATGGGACCCAAAGGTAGCTCTCCTGCGTGTGTTCATCTGTTGTGAAATTAGCTCACAAAAGAAAAAGCATGTATTTTTAGTTTTATACACATTATATTTTCTATTTGCATGTGTACTTTTCACATGTGGTTCCCAACCAGACAGTCACTTACAATGCTATACAAACTTTCATTACCATTATACAACGTGAGGTAGAATTGTATTCCTTTTCCCTATGCTGATCATATCACATTTGTTAACTCATTTCACTTTCATTCCAGGGCTTTCCTTATATCTTACTGCTTAAATGAACCTGCAGAGCTCCAAAGTGTCTCCTCTGTATTGATTTTGTGGTCTCATTATAAAGAATGCACCTCTCTTGTGGCACAAGTGTTCATACAACTCATTACATAATGCTGGCATTCAGTGTTTATTAACTTTTGTTTGAGTAGCTATCTTGCAAATGATCTCAGTTGTAATGGTAACAAGTTAATTGTTTGTACTTATTTGTGATTATTCCTATTTGTGACCCCCGAATAACACAGAAACCGAAAACACATGCACACACACACACACACACACACACACACACACGCACGCACGCACGCACGCACGCACGCACGCACGCACGCACGCACGCACGCACACGCACACGCACACGCACACACATATACAAGGGCATTTTGAC
>VUQH01031147.1:0-36262 GCA_015106775.1 Etroplus canarensis | reverse complement strand
TGCAGGAGGTGTAAAGCAGCAGCAGCTAAGGGTCTCAAAATGTTATTATCTATTAAAAGCCCGAGGAGGAGGCAAAGGAATCCACTGTTTCTCTTTATTTCTTTCAGTGTTTTTTGAGGAAAGCTTTTACAAAAGAGGAAATCCACACACTCCTGCCTGTGTAATTCTGATGTTTGCTAGCAGGTAATTTATTACCAAAGTTTGAATTCCTGAATCTTTCTGTTCTCAGTTTGTGTGTGCTTTTACACATGTCTACAGTACTATACAAAAGTAGTGTTTTATATAAGAGTTTAAGACAGACACAGTCACACTCTAACACAAGGAAGCAATTTGCTCTTCCATAGACAGAGTGTAATTCGGTAAAGACAGACTGTGTCTCGCTCCCTCCTGTTACTCAAGTGTGGCAACTGGTAATGAAAGGGCCACTGGAAGTCTTAGGGGTTTCACTTAAGTCATTTTGTGCTCAATTTATTTTGTGTATCAGAGTAGGCGGTGTGAGATGGTTTGGCTAACAGTTTTTACAACCCACTGATATAGATGGATGATGTGCCTCTCCTTCAGTGGCCACTGATTAAAAGAAATGCCATATGATTTATCTCTTGATATTTTTTCATCAAGCAATAAAACTACATCATCCAAATTCATGTGGAAGAAATCGCTATTACTGACATATTTAGGTCCTATCTAAAAATACAATTACAACTGTTTCTCCTGACTGTTCAGAGCTAGATCACATATTTTTTTCTTGGTCAGTGCAGTGTCCATCCATCATCCACAGTGTTAGCTCCCTAAAGGCTAACCCATCTGTCTTACACCACTTCCTGCTCATCAATCAGTCAATTACTGGAGAAACTTCAGGTCAAGATTCAGGCAAGACCTACAGTTTAAGCCCTATAAATTTGTTCACTGTACTCTTCAGAAAAACACCATTTTTATTTACAATTTGGATAAAGTTACAGTATGCAGTGCAAACTCAGCTCAGTCAACCTTTGCTGCGTGATGAAGGGAACGCTGCAGGAAAATTCCATTTTTATATTTTTCCCTTTATTAAATATAGTGGTACAAAAAAGAGTGTAAGGATAAGAGGACTAGGCCAAGGAGTGAGAAAGGAGGGAGGAGAGTGGAGCAGCTTGTGAGATCAAGGTCGTATCCAGGCTTTAGTATTGGTATTCTCCTCAGTGTTAAAATGATTCTACCAGTGAATAGTGTTTTCATTCCTCTCCTGAATGAGATTCACAGGAGCATGGAGAGAAAGAGGGGGAGAAGGAGAGGGAGAGAGAGACATGACAAAGAAAAGAGAAAGTTACCCCTCCCCTCTCTCTCTTTTCCTCCCTCCCTACAGTTTGTGCTCCCCTTGGACATACAATACCAAATGAAAATACAGCGTGGGATAAACAACTTTTATCAGACTGGAGCAAATGAAATCGACTATTTTATTCAATTCTTCATCCCTGAAGCATCCCTTACTCTATCTACCCAGCAACTTCTCACCCCTGCAGCTTCATCTGAGAAAAAAGAAGGTGCTTTATGCAAATCAAATGCTTTATTCTTGATTAGATTACAGACGCAATAATTGTCTTGGATGATTTATGAGTGTAATTGGTTGCCGCAAACTGCAGTAACAAAAGCTCAGTTGCCATGGTTTGTGCTATGAGGACATTACATCAACACATTGTAGGGTATCTGCTATAAAATCCAATTGAATGGGCATAAGTTACATTAGAAAATTACCTGCTTGAGTTTATTTTATCATTTAAGGCAAATGATGAACAAACAAACCAACAAAATAAAGCTGCACTCTTTTTTTCTGTGGGCAGCACAGTGGGGCAATGGTTAGCCCTGTCACCTCACAACAAGAGGGTTCTGGGTTCGACACCATTGGCTGGCTGGGGCCTTCCTGCGTGAAGGTTGGATGTTCTTTATGTACCTGTGTGGATTCTTTCTGGGTACTCTGTCTTCCTCCTGCAGTCCAAAAACATAAATGTTAGCTTAATTAGTGATTCTAAATTATTTGCAGGATTGAATGTGAGCATGAATGGTTGTCTTTCTGTCTGTCTTAGCCCTGCAATAAACTAGAGCCCTATCCAGGGTGTACTGTGCCTCTTGCCCCATTACATCTGGGATAGGCTTATACTGAGATGTTGTTAGTCAGTGAGCATGCAGCATGCCCTGTTTCTCAGTCAGTACCGTCCCTTACTTGTCACAGCTGATGTAAAAAAAAAAACCCTATGGCAAAAATGCCTGCTGAAGTTATTGTGGTTCACTTTTCATACTATCTATGGTTTTTGCACACATTTGATCACCCTCCTTCAGAGCAACGGACACCTACTGGACAAGCCACTAGACAGTGCCTCGATCGTTATAATTGAAAGGTGCTCTCCCTCTCCTAGAGTCTCCACCGCCATACAGACACTAGATTGACTGAAAGTCTCTTCGTAGCCGTTTTCTCCTGGATTTTAAAATGAAACCAACATGGTGGCTTTTTAGCAACCTTTCTAGTCCATCGGAAACCGTTTCTGAAAACATTTGCAAGCAATGAAACACGAGTTGAGAATCTGTTTTCATTTTACCTCAAGAATGGAAAGATTAAAAGGTTTTTGGGAGTTCCAGAGGCATTTAGTCATACCAAACATCCCTGATTTCCATACATCAGCAGTGGGCGACTTGAGACCTTGTTGCTTGAAACACACTGCAACTCTACCAGAATGCATCAGACTCAATGAATTGTGAGACATCGAAATGATGAATTCTGTGAACACGTACCATGAACGAAGAAAGTGAATAAAAATCTTGTATTTAGGGTAGAGACAAAGTGCACAAATAAACATGAATAGAAAAGAAAGGAAAGTACAAGCTTCCAGGTGTTCATGCTGTATTGAAATTGAGTGTTTAGTAGCCATGCTGGTGATCGAGTCTGTGGAAGTCATCAACCTGTAGGAGTTAGAACATAGGATTTCTACCTTTGTAAATGGTAAATTAGGTATCTGCCATGCCATTTCTTTCCATTTCGAGGTACTGCTTTTCACCAGGCTAATCTTGCCAAGAGCTCTCACAGTCCACTAAGACCCTGTCGCTCAGAGAGAGAGAGAGTGAAAGGAAAAGAGAAGTACAGAGATCTTCTTTGCCTGATCTATGACGCATATTACCACCTTAATCCAATTAATTTTGTTTTGCTTGCATTGCGGCTTACTTGAGTCATCGAAACTGCATACATAAATATATCTCTGACACACACATGCCATGCAAAATGGAAAAAAAAATACTGGTGGATTTGAAATTTTTTAGGTAATTCCTTTCGTTTTTGCCTCTCCTTTCTTCTTCCTTTTCTACATCACTTTGTTTCACGAGAATGCCTAAACCAAGAAGTAAAGCATCTGATGAGACAGTTAACTGCAAACATTGACAAACTTTTTCTGTTTTTTTCCCCCTGTGTTCCCCTTCTGTCACTTGTCTCCATCTCCTCCTTGTCTACCACTTCCGTCTCTCTTTGTACAGGCTGAGGCAATCTCTAGCAGAGGACCAGCAGCAGCAGTGTTGGTGCGACCATGAGGTCAGAGGCCTTGTTACTCTACTTCACACTACTGCAAATAGCCGGGGCGGGCTTCCCCGAAGATAGTGAGCCTATTAGTATCTCACACGGCAACTGTAAGTATATCCTTTTTTCATTTTTCTTTGCTTTTTTAATGTCTTTCTTTCATTCTCTGCTTGAGCACTGTCCCTTCTCTCATTACAAGTCCTCCCTCGCACTCTGCATGCACTCTTTTCCCTTTCCTCTTTGTTTTCTACTTTGCAAATCCCCCTCTCAGTATCTGTCTCACTTGTTCTATCCTTTTACTCCTCCACATCCCTCTCAACCCTTCTTTCCTCAGCAACCCCCACCATCCCCTACACTGAACACATTCTGAAGGCATGGAGTGTAATTTGGCGCCCAAGGATAGGCCCTGTACACACACAAAAATGAAGGACTTAAGGCAGAATTTGAAATGGAGCCCACCCCACATCAAAGGATAATCCGCTATTTTTCTGTTGGGCTCCTAATGCTGTGTGTGATAGTGTAAATGCTGTGGCAGGCTATAAAGATATGGTCATTGTTTCCTCTGATTCTCTCTGTGTTTCTCCTTCTGTCCTATCCTGTTGTGCTCACTTTGGGCTTAAAGCTGGCCAAGAGAACTGAAACACAGGCCAGAAAGCCTCACATAGACCTGTGCTCCTCTATCAGACTGTTTATTCAAACTAAGCTCCTTCATCCCAAGCCACTAACAATAGAATGATTGCATAGTACAGTGGAGCATATTTTTAGCTGACAAATTATGGTTACACGAGGACCTCAACTGACAATTGTGGTGGTGTTTCCTTATCCAGCTCAGATGCATGGCTTGGCATTTGACCTAAAACTCATGAGACTCACATGACAAAAGCTGTGAATCTCATTAATCTCTCACTACACCCTCACTACAGATATTAAAAGTGAGCACATGCAGGGATTAATTTTTGTCCTCCTTCTTACAGACACAAAGCAGTACCCAGCATTTGTAGGCCACAAACCGGGAAGGAACAACACGCAGCGGCACAAACTGGACATTCAGCTCATCATGATTATGAACAGGACGTTATATATTGCTGCCAGGTAGGTGATAGTAGCTGTTTAATCAAATCTGTGCTAGGTTAGACAGAGATACAGACAGACATTAATGTTTTACTGCGTTTTTCCTCAGAAATATAAAGTGTGAACCATTATAGTGCAGTTTTGTTAGGATTATTTAATCTTTTATGATCTCTTATTACAGTTGCCTTGTGAGGATGCAATTCTGTTTTAACTCAGTAAGTGTGAAATCCACACAGTTTGGACTTCAGGGCCTCAATGTGCTTCTCTTTTAAAGTTTTGGTTAATCAGGAGGGACTAATTCAGAGCAAAATGCTGAGACTTGAAATCACTTTGCAGTCTGGACTTTTTCCTTCATTACCTCTTTGTTGTTCTATTTTGAGCTCACCATCTGCCAAAACCCCTTTTACCTTGCACGATGTCCCTAAAGACTTGTGCCCTGTTTTTTTCTAAACATCCGAGCAAACAAACAGCTACACACACTCACACAGACAAAAAATACAGCTGAGTTAAACACTAATCTCAATGAAAATTTTTATTTATTTATTTTTTTAAGATAAGACTATTGTCAGCATTCAGTGTCTAGCCACTTTCTGGACTGTCACTAAACAGTAATATAAGACTTATGCAGAGGGTTTTCCAACATTTGTTGGCAGCCTAGTTGTTCTCAAAAATTGATTTTTAAAACTCTTTGAATCTTCTTTTGGCTGCCCTCCATTCCCCTGTCTGTCACCTGCCTCTGTCGCCTTTTGTCTATCTGTCAGTGTTTTTCACCTGTGCATCTTTATTTTGGTGTGACCCATCTTTCTGAGATAATGTAACTCAGTTACACCATCTGGAGCCATTGAGAAAATCAATATTGATTTTTATCTTCTCTTATGTCATCTGTAATTTAAAAAAGGTTTTGTTCCTTCTCCTCTCAGTTAAGTGAGTGGTTTGACAAACAGCCAGGATCCTTATTAGGCAGGTTTACCTTCAATTCATAACATTACAGTAGCATTGAAAAGGTCCTAATAAAATGGATCCTCATATGCATGTTCTTTGCCTTCCATAGCTAATTGAGTAGTAGGCCTGATTGGATCCTGTTGAAAGCCACAATAGGGGTCTTTCTTTGTTTTCCTCTGAAGCATGTCAAATTAAGTGGCTGAGGGAGGCTGCTGCTTTAAGTGGCAGAGGTTTTTTAACGTATCTCTGGTCATTAAGAGGAGATATATTGAGAGTGAGAAAGAAAACAGGCCAAAAAAGAGAGAGCCTGTGTGTGTGTGTGTGTGTGTGTGTGTATGTGTGTGTGCGCGCGCGCGTGCACACGCACATGCGTGTGGTGGGTTTCCAGAGACTTTGGTTTGCCTGTCTCCCACCTGCTCCACATGAGGTGGCAGAGAGGGAAATAAGACACAGAGGGTTTATTGGAGGGGTTTGAATCTATGCGTGTGTGTGAGAGAGAGAATGAGAGAGGGCATGTGTTGTCAAGTTTAGTATGCTGAGCAGTTGTCCAGCGGATTGGGTGTGATATGTGGTCACATGTATGTATATAGATATATGCATTTAGGGATGGTGAACACGTGTGCGGGTGGGCATGTAAGCTACACTCTGTGATCATGCCTGCAGTGTCTGGTGTATGTGTCTGCATGCGTGAGGTCACCTGATGCAGCAGCCCCACACTTGTACACTTGCATACTTGCTTAACGCAGAAGGGAATCCTGACACATGGCTGAGGTATTTGACCCCTGAATAACTGGAATGACCGCCTCAGATTAGACTGAGTCGGATGATCACCATTGATCCTGACAAAGAGAAGAATATTGAGTCAATAACATGGACACAAACATCCATTGGCTCTAACAGAATATCGATAAAGACATGTGAAAGTTAAATGACAAATAGTTTAAGGAAAACAACACAGACAATTACCACTTTAGAAATCAATGTGAAAGCGAGCCAACAGTTAACCCAGCAAGACTCAAGCCACGAAACAACACACAAGGGTGGGAAAAAAACCTAGGCAACATCAATAGTTGCTTTTATGATGGTTGTCCAGTCAAATGGCTTGTTTATTCTGGAGCCAGCATCACACAGCTTTGCCATCATGCCTCTAGACCAGTGAGCCTCAGTTCTTGGTGTGCAGCAGCTTGCAGATGGCCACTGTGAACGCAGTCCAAAGCCCAACACTGTTTCAGGCTGTTTTTTGAATGACTGCTCAGTGTATTAAATCCCTTTGGCTCCTGTTTTGGTGCTGGCAAAAAAATCACAAGATTTTTAAGCTGTGAGATGCATACAAACATAGCAACTAATGAAATTGTAAATAGACAAAAGTGCCTTAATCCATAGAGGGAAAGAGTCAAGTCTTTGGCAATGTATGCACGGAGCAACAGATGCAGTGATTGATAATTTATCCTTCATTTTGAGCCTTGGATGAACTGTATTGATATAGTAAAATTAGGCAAGTCCTACTTTAGCCATTGTACATGTACAAGTTTGAAGAAAATGACCTCTGCTGATGAGGTCATTTAGCTTTTCCAATATCTGTAAAACATCATTAGCTTTCTTAGACTCATATGTATGTTGGATGTTAATTATGTATTCAGTTCATGACTAGCTTAGTTTTTTAATACCCTGAATATTATTCCATTGCCAAGTTTCTATCGAGTGCATGATCCAGAGGGATGCTACAGATTGATAAGACATCAGACTGCACTCTTTTCATATTGCAGCCTTTCAAAAGCCCTCTTGTTTGTTAGATTTAACAACTGGACTGAGTATAATATTGATTTCTTTCACTTTTCCTTAAATATTTTCTCTTAAGAAGAGGGATACATAGCAGATCCTCTACTAATAATATCTTAAAAAGAAATAACAGAAATAGGATAGAAACAGCAAGAAGTGTGTGTGAAGTCATATTAGTGACCATGAGATCCAACTTGTAGCAAGCTGCTTTTACTGAAGCAATCAACTATACATTAGCCATAATAAACTGAGACATGATGTAAATTAAAGTACAGGTAATGAACATAAAAACATCTTCATGTGCAAGTTCAGTGGTTTATGTGTGTCTGCTGTCATGTGTATTTTAGGTGTTTAGCAGCAGAGTCACGTTTGGTAAAAGCAATAATTTGTTCAGGGAGAGACGGGCGCGGGAGGGCTCACATCCCAGAGGTCCATATTTCTTGGTCAGGGTACACTATGTACTCCATTCAAAGGAAATTCATCATAGTGCAATAGGAGATTTATCATTTGATCTCTGCAAAAAAACATGTGTGCGTCAGTGCACGTGTACATGAATTTGGTAGTGTATGTGTGTGTTTAACTTTGAACAATTTAATTCTTGTCACAATGACTGTGTGTATATGCAATTAACTGATTCAAGCCTTGCTTTTCATGTAGTATTCAGACAGATGTACTAAAGGTCAAATCTCAATTCTTTGAATTTTTTTTGCATTTGAATTTTCTAGTACATTGCTCTTAACACTGAGGAGGGCAGTACAAAATGTATGTGCACGTTCTTGAACCTCCACTTTTCTCAGAACTAGTTTTAATATCAACCCCTTTAGAGTGTGGGTACTTTGCAAAGACGACCTTAACCTTACTATCCTCACTTATTCAAGCAGTTATTTATAAAATAAGTTTTATAAATAAAGTTTTGTTTCATATTTAGGTAAAGTTGTTCTGGCTCGTAGTTTTCTAGTTTTGGATGTCAACTTGTTAAGCATGTGCTCCCCGATTAATTTTATGGCATCTGGAGAATTTGATTAGGTGCTAGAGTTAGACTGGCTGTTAAAAAGCTAATCTACAAACCCATCACCTATAAATGGAGATGACTGACAATATTTAAGCCAAGACTTTCTGTTCCATATGCCATTCTTTCAGTGATTATGAATGCAAACAAATAAAAAAACAAAAACCGGAGTTTTCAAGAGAAGCCACTGGTTTTTCCTAGTTTTGTTTTTTGGCAAATGCTTTCCCTATTTTGCTCTCCAAATGCACTGTTTACCTCCATACAACCAAAGTCTGCTCAAACGTGTTTGGTCAATAGACTCAGACTACAAGTAGAGTGCAACTGAAACCACTCAGTTTCCAGTACCAAACATCTACAGATGCTTTATGTTCATATGCTGAAGATCTTTATAGAGACTGTTAACAAGATTAAATTTTCCCACATTATCTGAGCCGCTTGATTTGAAAGTAAATGTAAATGTAAGAGTATCCAAAAGAAAGGATGAAGAAGTCAATCTAGAAATTTTGGAAATGTTCAGGATATATGCAGTATTATTTTGTTTGATTTGCTTCATAAGTTAAAGTAATATATGTTTTTGTTTAAAGTCAGCATGATCATCTCATGACTTATGTTATTTGACCAGTCTGTTTTGTTTTTAACACTTGGTAGTAACGAGATGATGACTGAAACTATGAATAGTTGTCTTAAAGGTGGAGGACAGTTGGAGATAAGACATGAGAATGAGATAGTCAGTCCATACATGCTTGTACATGTGGGTATGTGTGAACGTGTTACTGTACACTCTGCCTAGCAAGCATATCCCAGACCTCTCCACATGTAGGGCATAGTCGCCATTTCTAGGCCTCAGTCAGCCTTTACCATGGTTACACCAACCACACTCTGTTTACACCCCTCTATGACGCTGGGAAGCATGGGAATCAGACAGAGTGTGTGTGTGAGTGTGAAAGTATGTGTGTGCGTGCACGTGCAGGAGTGTAGACAGAGAAGGAATGATCACTGTGAATGAAAGACCAAAATTTGTGGTTACATAGAAACATGCACAAGACACTCAAAAATCCTGATTACCTTCTCTCAGTTGAGTTCTCTAGAACAGCCATGTCTCTGTGGCTGCTGTTCTTCCCTGTTGGGTCTCTTTGGGTCTCGCAGTGGAGGCCACTAGAGTCTCTATTATTGTAGCTCCACCAAATCCTGTTAAAACCCGCTAATGACTGGGATTACACGGTTGCCTCCTCTCCCTCTCTTTGCAGCACCAGCGACATCCAGTCATGTCCACACTCTGAAACAAAGCTTGCAGCTTCAGTAGTCATAATCACCTGAACTTAAAGTTGGAACAAGTTTAATTTCAAAACATAATTCTGGAAGTATGTAAAAAGTGTCCTTTCTCCTCTGCTTTTGGTATTTGCAGCAGATCTTACAGTAAAATATACACAGCCTGGTTGGAGTAACTCCTGCTTTAGAAATACTGTCATGTTGTCCTTGTGGCTACTCTGGCTAGTTATTGAGGGGAATCCTAGGTGTTAGTTAAATGCAAGAGGTATATTTTGGTATCAAGTTGCTAAGAACACTGATTTTATATCAGAATGTTAGGTCATCTCATTTTTTACATGTCTTTGACTGCTTGAAAATGTAATTTATATAGCTATGATGCCTGCATCTTTTAGCATTGCTTCCCACCTTTCTCTACTGACAGATGCACCTATTGTATGTGGTTTTTAATGCAACTCAAAATAAAAAATAATAATTATTACACTGTAATGCAATAGACAACAAAACATTTGTGGCATTTTCTTACTAAATCTCAAAATGTTAACCATTTGCTAATTGGCATGGTATTTGGTGTGCATAGAAAATTGACACTTGAATTACACGTAAAGTAATTGAAAAATATGAAAGTCAAACCGTTACTGGGCTCCCTAGAAATTACAGTTGATGGTAGAAAGTTTAAGACTACTGGTTAAAGCTTAATCAAGAAATTAAAGAAATCACATCTTATACTGAGTTATCATGCATGTCTGCTTCATAGTTTCAAGAGTCCATGCTCAAAACCTGCCCCTCACCCTACTGAAATAGCCACACACAAAAATGTGCATACATTCACATACAAATATACACAAAAGGAAAGGTGAGAGGAATGTTGAAAACCATAATGAGAACTTCAGCCTTCGAAAAGAACAACCTGCATCAGTCTGGGGGTGAGTGAACCCTGGCTTGTTGCATTTCATGCCACCACATCACCGAGGGCCTCTTGATGCCCTTAGCACATTCAGAACTTCAACAACTCCCTTCACAGCCCAAAGGTGCCTGCTGGTTTCCCCAGTTCCCTCCTACTTACTTTGTGAAGAGGATTTGAACCAGTGAAAGCCAAAACAATGTACAATGGGACATCCTCTACCACCCATAATCCAGTTATGAAGAGAGAGTAATATGGGTGAAGAGGGTGATGAAAGGGTGAGTGTTAGGGAGGAGGGTGGATGTGCAGGCATTTAGTTTGCAGAAAGTGGAATAAGGTGTGGGGTGCATGCTAATCACATTCCCCTATTTTCTGCCACTGGAGTGACAAAGACCCAGCAGATGGACCAAGCTGGCCTGTGGTTACCCCAGAAGAAATGTGCTGTTATGAAAACGACATTCCTTTACACAAAGACCCTGTGTTCGCATGGCCACGCATGGCTACATGTCCGATGGAGACCCTCTATGTCATTCTGTTGCACTCAATCTCACACTCTTGCCCACGCTCAGTTAGTCTACTGTTCTGACTGGATCATTCAGCTATTTCTCTCTGTGTACCCATCTTTTTACAGTGCCTCCATCTTTGTGCCTAAGAGGATATTTGCATACCTTTCGTCCTACTCACACATTTTTGTCACAGAATTTCGGGAAATGAGAAGCCCACGGCAAGTGATTCACGTTGATAACCAATGTATTGGGTTCATCCACTGTCAAAGACTTCTGTTATTTCTCGTTCCTCAGAATCTCACGGTGTTTCTAATTTCATCGCACTGCACTACAGCAGCTATAGAACCTTTCATTTTGTGTATTACCGTATTGTGCCATTCTGTGGTGTAACTGAAAGTGCAAGTGAAAATTAGGGGAAAGTGATTGACAAGCAGCAAAACACCCATAGATTTTAATTAACAAAGTTGATAAAGTTGTAACCAAGTAGAGGTCTGGTCAAAGGCATCATTTCAATAGACTGTAAATTTTAAAATGAGAATAATTTTGGCAGATTTCAAAATTTGACATGCACTTCTCATTGGAGCGCTGAAGTAGAAGAGCAGAGTAGCAGAGGAAGAAAGTTGAGGCAAAGCTGCTGTCTAAACTCCAAGGTACAGGTGCATCTTTTACAAAAAGTGAGACGTTTGGCCCTCTTACAATAAAAGGACAACAGTTTACAGCAGCAGCCGCTGCAGTCAGACACTTTTGAATTCACAGATGATTGCTTCAGTGTGTATCAAAATTGTTTTCCTTTTTGCAACCCAAACCATAATGTTGAACACATACACATATACACTCACTGGCCACTTTATTAGGTACATCTGTTCAACTGCTCATTAATGCCAATATCTTATCAGCCAATCACGTGGCAGCAATTCAATCATTTACACATTTAGATATGGTCAAGACAACCTGCTGAAGTTCAAACTGAACATCAAAAAGGGGAAGAAAGGGGATTTAAGTGACTTTCATTGTGGCATGTTTGTTGGTGGTAGGTGGGCTGGTCTAATTATTTCAGAATCTGCAGAACTGCTGGGAGTTTCTTGCTCAACCATCTCTAGGGTTTATAGAAAATGGTCAGAAAAAGAGAAAATATCGAGTGAGCAGCAGTTCTCTGGGCTAGATTGCCTTACTGATGCCAGAGGTCAGAGGAGAATGATAAATTAGCTTTGAGCTGATAAAAAGGCAACAGTAGCTCAATCACTTATTACAACCCAGGTTTACAGAAGAACATCTCTGAATGCACAACGCATTGAATTTTGAAGCAGATGGGCTATAGCAACAGAAGACCACACCAGGTGCCACCCTTCTCAGCCAAGAACCAGGAAACTGAGTCTCCAGTTCACATGGGCTCATCAAAATTTGACAATAGAAGAATGGAAAAATGTTGCCTGGTATCACAAGTCTCAATCTCTCCTGCAACATTTGGATGATAGTATCAGAGTCTGATATAAAAAAAAACATGAAAGCATGGATCCATCCTTCCTTGTATCAACAGTTAAGACTGCTGATGGTGTTATGCTCTAGGGGGTATTTTCTTGGCGTGTTCAGGCCCCACATATTTAGTTTCATTTAAATACCACAGCCTAACTAAGTATTGTGTCTAACCATGTCTGTCCCTTTCTGACCACAGTGTACCCATTTCCTGATGGTTACTTCCAACAGGATCATCTCTGAAATAATCTAAAACTGGTTTCTTGAGCATCACAATGAATTCTCTGTACTCAAATGGCCTCAACAGTCACCAGATCACCATCCAATAGAGTGCCTTAGGGATGTGGTGGAACGGGAGATTCGCATCATGGATGTGCAATTGTCAAATCTGCACCAACAGCATAATGCTATGACCAAAATCTCTGAGGAATGTTTCCAGCACCTTGATGAATCTATGCCACAAAGCATTAAGGCACTTCTGAATGCAAACATGGTACTAGCAATGTGTATCTAATGAAGTGGCTGGTGAGTGCATTTTGCATCCTAGAAGTTCTGGGGATGTGATTATTTATCTTTGATGCCTGCAATGAAGAAACATCTAATGAATCCAATGAGAAATAAGATAAAAATAAAACTCCTGCCAACTCCAGAACTTACATGGGAATTACTAGATTTTTCTCACTTTCTTAAGTATCAAAATAATCCAGAGGTACTTTTCTATGCAACCACAGGTATGTTGCAAAATCTGCTAATAGGTTATTGTTCATACTTTTGATATTGTCAATTTGCCATACGGATATAGGCCAACACAACACAGCTCAAGTTGTAGCCCACAGTGAATTTTAATTTTCTGCTTTCCAAAACATCAGAGGAACTGTAGTTCTAAAAATACTTTTGCTATTACACAAATAAAACACAAAGTATTAGAGAAAAGAAATTAACAAAGCTTAAAATGTCCCATTACCATGGATTTTTATATTTCTGGAGCATACCCATAGAGGAAGTTAAATGCACATAGATATAAATAATGAACTGACATTGGTATTGCTTTTACATAATGCTTTACTATCTGTAGATAGTTTGTATGAGCTAAGCGTTATTACTTATCCTATGCTCTTTAATTCATTACAAAACCCTAATTTAAGGAAGTTATCATCCACATACTGTATGGAAATTAAGTGGAGATTCACATTTTTCATTCTCATAAATAATTTTACAAGTAAAATTTGTACATCAGTAAGGTAAATGTATTCCTTTCCCGAAAACTATAGACAATAGAACACCTATTTTTGTATTCACAGTGAACTGCTCACTGCAATGGAAATGGGCTGTTGCATAATAAAAATTGGTCTTTGCCACAATTTTGCCCTAACAGAACAACAGCTTTTACTCACAGCAGGTTGTTTTATCTGAACTGTGTTCAGCAGGCAAGAATGCTTCTGGAATCAGAGCCAGTTTTACATGCATTGCTGGGTTAGCAAAATTTTTTGAGGGATCTGAAATATTGACAAACCATCAGATAAGACAGATATATCTAATCAATGACAGCTATACTGATTTGGTGTGACTTTGTTGTATCATAAAATTAGTTGGCAAATATTTGCAAATGTGTATAATTAACATAGTGGCTGACTTTTTTCTTAAGTTTACTGTAAGTTTTCAAATTAAAGGCTTACCTTCGAGCAACCACAACCTGAAAAAGAATATTCATGTTCCTTTCTTGAAGTTTTCAGAGTCAGAATCCTTTATCATCCAAGAATTCATTTTTAAGCAGTTATTTTTAAAAAATCAATTCAAGTATAATTTTAAGAAAATATCACAGATATGATCTGATTGCTGCTTTTCTGGTGTGACGGTGTGGTGCTTTTCTCTGCTTTCTTCTGTTTAAAAATATGTGTATTGAAAATTTTGTGGGTCGGCTTTGGTCATACAAAAAATAGGACATTTTAAAAGGTCGCATTTGAGCATGGGAAATTATGTTGAACATTTCTACCATTTTTCACACAATGTAAACTAAAGATTAAGAAATTAATAAGTAAAATACAGATAATATTTAGGTAACAGTATATTTTGGGTTAATTATCCAGTGATGGCAATAATAAAAATAGTTTGTAATTCCACGGCGTCAGCTTATACCTTGTGACAATAACTAACTCCAATTTCTTTATGAATGCTGACCTAACCTGACTCCACTTGACATTATGTGAGGCAAGATGCCATGGTCAATTTGTTTTCTTTTTTTAATGTGAATTGGATGGTGAAAAACTGACGTGTGGAGTAGCCAAATTTATTCCATAATATCTCTGAAAATTTTGTAATGGTTTCAGTCACCCAACAGCAGTCGGCAATGGCGGCAGACATGACATGGTGTCACCACGATCAATTTGATTTTTTGTTTCATGCAGTTACAGAGATGTGACTAAAAATGTTAAAAATAAATTACAGAAAATGCCACCTGGTGGCCAATCTGTATTTTTTCAAAATGGCTGGAAATCGAATTAGTTCCACATCTCATAGAGGTCTGTCACTGTGGCAGAATTTAAAATCCTGCATCAAATAATTTTGCATTATCATGCTCGCAAGAAGGATTTGCTGGAGTGGTGGTGGCAGTAGCAATGGTGGTGGCGGTGGCATGGTGTCATCATGAAAGTATATGATCCCACAGTCAGTTTGGTTTTTGTTTTGTGCATATAAGACAAATAGTCACAGAGATATGGATAAAAATGTGCATTTTAAAAAAACTAATTTCAGCACTAGCAGATGGCAATGGCAGCAGACATGACATGTAAATGTAAAAAAATGTTAACATTTTATTTAACAATCCACAACATATACCTGACATTATATGTTGTACTTCACCTCTGCTTCCCTTTCTTTCCTCTTCAAGTTGCATACATGATACTAGACTAAAAGGAAGTGAACATGTTGTAATATGAGTTCAGGTGCAGGGCTGAAAAGGGGAAAGGATGCATGTGTGATTTGGTGGGACCACATTAGGGGTAGGGGTGGGGGGTCTCTTCGTGCACATGTGTGTGTTTAGAGAGCTGGTGTTGACACAGACACAGCCGCACCATTGTCCTCCTCCATCTCCAGTCAGGATGTTTGAGGGACGCCTCAGTCGCTTGGCTCCCTCTAATCTCTGCTGGAACCAAAAAAACCTGTGGCTGGAGAACCTTGGCCTTCGAGCACTAGGATAAGAGAGGCACAAGACAGGGAGAATAGTTGGGATGGTTACTATTGAAAATTATGGAGAAGTCAATTGCAGATTGCTCATGAGCTGTTTTAAAATTGCAGGGAGTAAAATAACCCAAAGGATTACAATAAATCCACAAAGTAATCCTTTGATTTAATAGCTTTTGATTTATTTAAGTCTTTTTCAATATAAAGTTTGAATTTTAATATAAAGATATAAAAGAAGTTAAATGAGCAACTTGCAGAACTTGAGGAGGCATACACACATTGCAGTGATATCATCCGTCACTTTCATCCCCTGTTGTATTTAATTACATTTAAATGTTTCTTCTTTATATTCCTGTATTTTAAATTCAATGGTGTTAATTATTAGGTTTTGTCATTTTCAATACCCAAATTTACTGTATAATCTGTAAATCTGAGTTTAGTGTTTCCTGTTACACTGGAAGCAGAATGAAAGAAATATTAGACAGGCGTGAAACAGACAGATCCAGGAAATTCAGTCCAGGACAATTAGCACAGAGGAGTGGAACAGTAGTGCAACCAGTAAGCCCTGATGAAAAACATTTTGGAGTGGAGTTTGTGGTTTTGGCCTGAGCGACAACAACCTGTAGCTTGTTCAGTTTTTAATCATGGCAGACTGCACAGTGACAGTCAGCATCTGGCATTTCCTTGAGCAAATGGACTTGGAAGGAACTGCACTGGATGCATCTCAGTGACCTAAAGTTGACTTTGCTCTTGGCTTTTTCATGAAAAGGTTTTTTTATTTCAGCTGAAAGGGATAATCACAAAAATTTAGTTTTGAGTGGTTTGTATTAAGGTCAGCTACAGGCTGACTTGAAACTAGCCATTGTTTCTGTAAAAATAGACATCTGAGTACACTGTGTTTTGAAAATGAGTTCAGGAAGGGATGGTAAAATAAATCAAAATGTGGTGTTTTGTATAACAGTTTAAAGGAATTATAGTAGATCTTTTTCATTTATGGTCATGTGGTGTATTTGTATTGTATTGTACTGTCAAGGTATTTTTTCAAGTTGTAAGATTTTAAGTGTTTTTTTTTTGTCAAGATTACATATGTTTATTTATTTATCTTCTTTAGTGATAAGTCCCATGACTGATCAATGGACTATTAATACCAAAACCAAAATCAGCCTCAAACACCACCCTGATAAAAGCAAAGTAGCCAAAAACATTTGGAGAGGTGAATAAAGCATGGTGTTGTGGAGTGGAGCCGTATGATGTATTTTACAATTTCAGTGGGAAATTTCAGGAGAACTGACAGAAATCCAAGAAAAAATGCAGGAATTTTGCCCATGGTGTCACTGGAAACGTGTCGAAAGCAGCACTGTTTTCTTAATTTCAACTGCTCTTAAAGATTAATTATTCAATTTAAGAATTGTGGCTGATAATGTACAGTAGACTGGGTTTTATCCTTGAGGAGACTGAGGTGGCCCCCAGGAAAGCGATATAAGTGGATTCATTTCAAGATGCCTGTTCCTCCAAAGACTTTATTAGATTTAGTTAATGAGAGAGCAAGGCAGGCAGGCTGGCTAAGCGCAGGTTGGGGAGCTGGAATATAATTAAGCCATGAGTCTGATGATGCCACTGTTACACACTTTGATTAAAAACACGTTCAACAGCTAATCTTCAACAAATTAAAGTGGTTACATCATTTAGCACGGTCACCTTTGGTTCTCTCCTCGAACGAAATAAACCAGCCTTTCTTCAATTCACACCACCTCTACACCTTCTGCCCCCACTCCACCCCCCACTCCCACCTCTACACCATTGTACCCTCCCTCTCCATGTCTGCACCCTAATTCTCCATGGTAAGTAGGTGTAGCTACATGCCTAGTCAACCAGTCAGTGTGTCTGTCTGAGATGTAGTTAACCCTTTTGAGTTTTATGTCTTCCATATGCCCTGCTGGGGCCTTTATGGCTGGAGTGTGTAACACAGGAGAAGCCTGTATATTTCCAGGCCAACACACATAAGTCTTCTTGTCTGAGCTATAATGAGTGTTAGTATAGATTTCCTGTGTCTCAAACACTAGGCTTAATTGACCTGAACAGCCCTGAGTGACTTGGCACCTCAACCTTCCCTCCTCCCCCACCCCCCTCCAAGACCTTTCTCCGGGACAAAGAGGCTTTTGTCCCCAGGCCTGCGCCACGGCGCTCTAAACCTTTGTTGACTGTTTCTGTCTGACAGAGCAAATAGCTCTGGCCTCCTTTTGTTTATTGTCATTTTTTGAAGTTTGAACAAAGTTTATACAAAGCCCCATTTTCTGACGTTGTTTGCTGCCTGCAGGGGAAAAACAGTGAGGGAAGAAAAGAAATGGGTTTATTGTTTGTTGAATTTTTGACTGTCTGCTGCTGTCTGACCTCTTATCTTCTCTTCTCATCTCTCTCTCTCTGCTTTCTCTCAATCTCTCTCTCCCTTTCTTACTCGCTTTCCCTCGCTCGCTTGCAGGGATCATATATACACAGTGGACACAGACACTGCCAACAGTGAAGAGATATTTTTCAGCAAGGTGAGTGAGATGTCTGTCTCTTTGAGGATGTGTTGTTCTCAGTGTGCTGTGATTGACAGTGTAACCTCACTCTGCCACTATGTGTACGTATGTAAATGTGGGTGTATATGTGTGCCTGCCAGTAGTCTTACTCACCCTCTCACCGGCTGAGCCTGACGTGCTCGCTGTGGTGACCCTGTTAAGAAGATTATTTAATCAGTCAGCTCGCCTGCGTCATCCACGCTCATCAGTGGGACAGCGAAAGGTCTGATAGGTGTGTAACGGAAGCTGACAGGACAGTAGAAGATGTGAAAGAGGGAGCAAAGAGAAGGAGGGTGAGAAGGAAAAGGAGAGGAAAAGCAAAGATGAGATGAATTGCAGTTGAAAGACAATATGGATGCGGAGGTGAAGAAGACCCCATTGTATAGTTTCAAATTATTCAGAAAGAGCCACATATTTACATAGCTCCTCAGCTGTAATAACCCACTCTCTATTCCATTCCAACCACTCCTTGTTGGCATCATTTGCCCTAAACATAATGCATGCAAACAGAATTCAGACAAGGCCATTCTCGTGTATACAACAACCAGCCATCCCTCCACCTCATCAACTTCAATGTCAGAGCTTGGCAAGTGGGTCTTAATGAGAACAGGCTGCAGATGAAAGGCTGGTGGGAGACGCGCAGATTGATTGATGACTGAGGGTCTTTAATCAGTGGCTGAGCTCCGAACATGCTGTACAACAGCGGCAGGTACATAGTGGTCTGAACCTGCGGCTGAGAGCTAGCCCTCAGGTCACACAGGACAGGGACAAGAGTGGTGCGTATGTATATGTTTGTGAGTGTGGCTATAACTTAGCATTGACTGATGAGTGTGTGTAACAGCAACTACGTGTATGAGTTTGAGTGTTTGTAGTTGACTGACATGTAAAAGAGGGATGAGCTACAGGTCAAGGCAGTGCATTTGTGTGGGTGTATGCATGTGTATGTGTGTGTACAAGGATGGCAAGCCTATTAATCCACAGATTTGTCCACAGACCTGTCCTTGGACAGACTGTTCTGATCAGGGGTCAGTATCGTATTTCCTTCCTTCTGGCAGGAAATTTGATGTTCAAGGAGGTAAACTGATCTCCTAACAAACTTAGAATGAAGTTCGCCTCAGAGCAGGTGCCTCAAGAGAGAAATCAATGATAGAGAATCTCAAATGATGATTATTGATCGCAGTATAGATGGATATTGAACTCCATAGTGCTGTCTGTTTTCTTCTCTCGCCTCACTGTTTAGCTTGTTTGCTTTCTGGCTCTCTCACTTTTTCTATTTATCTTCTTTGCCTCCATCTTTTTCTTCAGAAAATGACATGGAAGTCCAGACAGGCAGATGTGGACACTTGCAGAATGAAAGGGAAGCATAAGGTAGAGAAATGCGCACACACACACACACACACACACACACACACACACACACACAGAAGCTTCTCTGCGTATGCCCCAACATCATTTATCGAGGAAATGTTGCACATTGTACATTGCAGACAACCTGTAACTGATCTAACAGTTTACGAATTCTCTGTTTCATTGTCACACACATACTCACACACATTTAAAAACACAAGATCCTGAAGGTGTAATAACATGCTCCTTGCAGTTCGTATAACATTATGCTATCATAATTTATAGAGCACATCACTGGCAATCTTCATTTCTAGGGGTTGTATAATTTTATTTTTTTCTGAACTTAACAGTTCTTTCATTATTGTTTGAGAGGACATGAAATGGCACACTAGAATCTGATGTGAATTTCTTTATGTTTATGAGCAAGAGTGTGTCAGGATAATGTGTTTATTATACATGCCTCTCCCTACTTACCTTATGCTACATGCTGCACTTCAAAAGACAAAATGAAAAAGCCACATGTAGCTAGCAGTGTAAAAGTGTCTATAAAAGACACAGATGTCACCATGGACTTTCTTTCTTCTCTTACTCTTTCTTTCTTTCCTGCCCTGGTCTCCCTAAAGGATGAGTGTCACAATTTCATCAAAGTCCTCCTGCAGCAAAGCGACGACACCTTGTTTGTTTGTGGAACAAATGCTTTCAACCCTTCTTGTCGGACCTACAAGGTAGGGGTGCGCGCGCGCACACACACACACACACACACACACACACACACACACATGTTGTGTGTTTGGGGATTTTTGACCCCAGACATGCTAGAGTTTAGAGGGGGTAGGCTACGAAGCCTTGGGCACAGATGGATCACTTTCACAACTCAGCAAGCCTTCTTCCCATAGTGTTAGCTCCAGGTGTACTTTGACTATTTAGAAGCAGAGAAACCTACACAATCTACTTGCTTTCATGCATGTGTATACTCTGAGAAATGTTTTCACCCTCACCTGTGAACGGCTTCCTGTTTATATTCAATGTCTTGAGTAGCTTCAAGATTCCTTTAGGAAAAGTAAAACTATGAATAGAAGTGATGCATTTTATTTACTATGGATCAATAAGGAGACCAGGTAGATGTGAAAACTGACTTAGTGCATGAAAATTGATGTAAAAAAAAAAATAGACACAGAAAGATGATTAAAGCTGGGTGTACAGGGGAGCGGATAGATGAACATTAAAAGCAGATGGGCTGCCTTCAAATTGAAGATGCCCCAATTTTTTCCTTTGCTATTGACATAAATCTGATGCTTTAGATACTCCAGTGTGAAAAGGGAATATATTTGTCTTCTTTAAATTTGTATGTCTTTACAACACTTGGTTGACCTGCTATTTTCTCAGGAGTACTTGCTATTGGGTGATTTAGATAAATAGCTATTTTAACAGGTATTTAGACACACATTTAGATACAATAAGACACATATTGCTTGAAGTCTACTCAAAACCAATCAAAGATCAATACCAAAATCAACTTTATTTCATTAATGAGTGAGAATGCTTTACAGTTAGCTCCATAAGTTTTGGGGCAGTGCATGTTTTTTTACAATTTTGCCTCTGTACACCACCACAGTGGATTTTAAACCAAATGGTCAAAATACGATTGAAGTTCAGACTTTTAGCTTAAGTTCAAATGGTTTGACAAATAAAAAGAACTGCATTCACTGTTTACAAATTATAGCCGTGTTTATACAGCATCTCCTTTTTTCAGTAGCACAAAATTAGTGGGACAATTGATTGACAAGTAGTTTGTAGTGTCTAGAGGAGACCTGCTCCCTCATTATTCCATGACAAATTAGGCAAATGAAAGATCCGTAGTTGATTCCAAGTGCTGAACTCGCATTTGGAAGCTGTTCTCTGAAACTCTTACTAAGAGCCCCAAAAAGTTGTTGATACAAGTTAAGGAGGCCGTTATTAGGCTGGAAAACTAAAATAAACATATCAAAGAGATAGCAAAAACTGGAGCAAAACAAAAAAACTTTAGGAGTAACCAATTTAACAATCTGGAAAATTTTTAAAAAGAAGGAATGCACTGGGTAGCTCAGCTCAGCCTGGAAGACCACGGAAGAACATTAAAGTGGACAGTCGCAAAATTCTTTACTTGGTGAAGAAAACTCCTTCATAACATTTAACCAAGTCAAAAACACTCACAGAGAGGTAGGTGTATCATTGTCAGAATCTACAAGCAAGTGATACCTTCATGCATGTAAATGCAATGAGGCGCAAACCACTAGTTATACTCAAGAACAGGATGGCCAAATTAGACTTTGCCAGAAAAGATCTAAAAGAGCCTGTCCAGTTCTGGAAAAACATCTTTGAACAAATGAAACCTGATGAACCACAATGATGGGAAGAGAAAAGTATGGTGAAGGAAAGGAACAGCTCATGGACCTGAAGGATACCACATCATCTGTTAAACATGGTGGAGACAACGTTATGGCATAGGGATGTATGGTTGCCAGTAGAACTGGGTTTCTAGTGTTTACTGATGATACAGTAGCTGATAGAAGTAGCAGGATAAATTCTGAAGTGTACAGGGCTACACTCTCTGATTGGACCGTGCTTTGCAGTGCAAATGGATAATGACCCAAAGCACACTGGAAATGCAACCCAGGAGTTTCATTTCCCTGAAATTGATATTCTTTCATGAGTAAGTCAGTCACCTGGTCTGAACTCAATAGAGCATGCTTGTTGGTTACTGAAGACAAAACTGAAGGCAGAAAGACCCACAAACAAGCAACAACTGAAAGGAGCTGCTGTAGTCAAGGAAGGAAAAACAGCATTTAATGAATGCCATGGGTTCAGGCAATCATTGCTTAAAAAGGATTTTCCTCCAAGTAAACAGTCCTCATTTCAAATTACGTTAGCTTGTCTGATTATTTTGAGCCTTGGAAAATGAGGGGCTATGTTTTTTAAACAGCTGTAATTCCTAAACAGTTAATACAGTACTTTCAAATCCATTGAATTAAAGGTTCAACTCTGTACTTCAATCACAATTTGAGTGTTTTATTTAAAATCCAGTGTGGTGGCATACAGAGGAACAAAAAGTGTCATTGTCCCAAAACTTATGAACCTAACTGTATACTGTTGAATTACTAGGCACTGTAATCCAGACATATCCAGTATGAACAATATCTTGCAGGCTATAAAGAATGTGGGACAGTGGGACAGTCGGACAGACATGCACACAGCAGACAAAAGGACAAGGAGACTTAGCAGCAGTTCTGTCCTGAAGGACGTTATTGTTTGGTTTATTAGGATGTGTTGCGATGGTCAAAGCATACAGAGATGTTATCTAGGTGGCCTGTGGGGAAAACTCTCCTGCTTTGGTTCAGTAGATCTGTTTACCAGAAAAACAAGACATCTCCGCTTCACTGCCTTTGTGGTTCAGCATGCTAAGCACACAAAGTGAATGTCTTTCAATTTAGTTACTTCTCGTATAGGAAAAGTATAATTTATGTCTCCACATTCATCAGGCATGGTTAGCTTTTATAGAGCCTCGGGTTATGATTTCAAGGTTTGTGTTTTAGCTGTTACTGTGCTGATATTGCTGCAAGTCAGCTGAAGTTAAGGGGTTGGGAGGGTAAGTGTTGTACATCATTGTGAAGTTGTTAAAATTAGTTAGTAAAATGGCTATGCATCTATAAGCATGCACACATGCATCTGTGACATAAAAATCAATGCACTTTATTGGTGAATTTTAAGTGAATTTACTGATGTTTTAAGTAAAACATCAGTAGGTAACAGTACAGTTTAAAAAACAACTATTGTTCTTTAAAAAGCAATGATCATTAAAATTCATGTTTGATATTGGCTCAGTCTGACCTGCTCTACCTTACCTGAGTGTGTTTGCAACTGCCCTTTCACTTCAGAAATACTCTGTGATTATTTAGCTGAATAAAATACCCATTTTGGTCATGAAATAATTGATTCATAACTAAAAGTCTTGACACCTTTCAAAATGCAAAAAATATCACTGAGTAATTGCACGCAAACATGCACAAGAAAATGTGTATCCATACAAAGGCTAATAAGTGTGTACATTTTAGAAAGGCGTCTCTCACACACACACACACACACACACACACGCACACACACACACACACACACACACAGGCATGCATGCACTGTATTTCTGGCAAGCTAGCAGACTCTCTGGGCAGATACCAGGCCTTTGATGGCGTGCTGGGCTCATCCACTTTGCTTGGTCAAAAGTGTGTTTGTGTGTGTGTATATGTGTTTGTGGTTAAATCCACCTTGGCCACAGTTTGCCTCTCCATCTCCCCAGTGTGACAGCACTGAAAAGAGCTTCTGTTTTGGGGCCAGCCTCATCCCACATTAATCAACAACGCTGCGAGGGCAAGCAGGAGGGAATGGGAAACATGGAAGGGGAGAGGAGATGGAGGAAGACAGAGGGGGGAGACAGAGGGGGCAGGGAGGGCAACCGCCCAATCCAGCAACACCCCATGTTGTTTTCTGTACAGCCTGGTTACCTCTTTATTTTACCTGTCTTTGAGTTTCTTTCTTTACTTTTTTAAGAACCTATCAATTATCTTTCTTTATTTGCTTCTAGCGTCAACATTACACAAACACACACACTGTCACAAATGCATTTGTACAGAAAAAACACAGTCAGACACCTTGGCAGCATGGCACAGTCCTCTCCCTTAGCACCACACAGCACCCAACTCCCTCTTTTCTTCTATTCATCCTCTCTTCTACCTCTCCTCTCTCCTGCCAGCCTTAATTCCTCTCCCCCTCTACTGCTCCCACTACGCCACCATCTTTCCCTCTGTTGCTTTCTCCCTCTGTCACTCTCTTGCTGTGTTGTAATAATAAACACCCCGTCCAGCTGGGCTGATATATGACTGGGGTCAGTTTCATTGCCTGTTGCTGGGTGAAGCAGGGGGAATCAGTAGGGAGTGATGCGCCTTAGACCTGATACCGGGGAACTGAGTTGTACTGGGAAATTTCATCCATCCCAAGTCTTTTCATTTGAAATGATGAGGTGAAAATGCTTCTATACTTGCCATTCCTAATGGCAGCTTTTCTAGAAGCTGTTTGGCTGACATAATCATTTCATTAAAAGAAATTACAAATGAAATACACTGTAAAAGTATTAATTAACAATTGTTCAGTAAGCACATAATTAACTAAGTCACTGACATAATGCAATGTTTCTTCACCTTGCATGTTCAAAAGGAGCAATAATTTTAGAAGGTGAAATTTCTGATGAGTTTTTTTTTCTCCAGCCAGTTAAGATGTATCTCTTTCAACAGCTGTAAAGACTTGAGTTTCCTGCTGTAGTACAAATGATAGTCAGGGAAAAGTTTCATGCTCCCAGTGTTCAGATACAGGTTGAGGAGAAATGGGGCATGACTATTAATCTCCCTAGGAGATATGTCCTTGTTTGGGTTGCACAGCCACTTCTGGTCCAGGTGTGAACTCGTGCACTTGACCTTTATAGATGTTGAAGCTTGTTGCAGGTGGAAATATGGATCGCATACAAAGAAATTTGCTGGGACTAAAAACCTGCTACAAACTGTAGGTCACCCTTGAAAAATGCATCAGTATGCCGGGACCAGTAGAGTCCATCAGTGACTGCCCTTTCATGAATCGCCCAAATCGTATATAATTTTGGAAGCACAGTTTTACAAATGGATATGTCTTAAGTAAATATGCTCTTTATTGTGCTTATTCTATTAAATAAACATGTCTGTGATATTTCAAGGAAGCTGTTCCAAGCAAACACTTAATAAGTGGGACGCTGGCTCAGTTTACCCTGTGTTTGTCCTCAGTAAGATTTCACAAATCCCTCAGCAATGATAAATAAAGCCCATAAAAGCATCCTCATAAAAACAACAGAGACATGGAATCAGAACGTGTCCCTCACTCTGAATACTGAAGCTGATGCTGAACCAATTAAAACACTCCTGATGGGCATGTTTTGGATCTACATTGTATTTGTCTAATTAATTATCATATAGCCTATGGAAAACACCAATTCACTGTTGCAGTAATTAATTCATCTAGATACACTGCACCTCAAGCCAAGGTTGCTGTACATTCTTCTGAGATGCTACAGTAGATCCCTACAGAACAGTGCATCAAGGCAGGCCTGACAAAGTGCACTACTGTTCACATTACTTTGAATTGTGTTCCTACTAAGTTCAAGTACTTCTTTCTTTTTTGCAGCTAGTGGAGTTGACAGTAGAATGAAATTTCCTGGTAAACAAGGAAAAGAAAAAAATCCATTCAGTGGTCTGAACATCAAATTTCTTTATGGTAATGTTTAAAAACATTGGGGTTCAGTGTGGCAGTTCTGCACACTTCTTTTGCCCTTTTTTAAAAATACTGGTTACTGCTTTAGAAAATGGCATGGAAGTGAGCACTATGTTGTTGTTTCTCTTCACATGCAAACTTGACAAGAGACTGAAGCCATATGCTATCTGCGACTGGGCTGGGAGTGTCTTCCTCTGTTCAAACGGCAGGAATAGATTAATGACAGCCAGCCAAACCCAGTAGACAAAAGGTCACTACCTTGGTGAAATCCAACTGAGGAGATGGAGGGCTGGGGGGTAGCTTCTTTGGTGTGTGAGATCTGTGAGTGTATGTTTGTGATGTGTCAGAGAAGGAGGGAGTGTTTGTGTTAGGAAGCCGACACAGAAGCTGCTGACGTTCCAAGCTTAACCAAGTTCCCATGTCACTCTGTACACACAGACGCTCTGATTCAGTAGACACACGACCTTCAGCTACTCATGTCTCTTATGATTAACTCAGTCTAATCTATAATTACAGTCCCCCCTATCTAATAACAATATATGTCTAGCTTGCCTCCATATATCATCCTTCTATAATTTCTGGAGAAACAGAAGGAATGAGAAATCGAGAAATATACTGCTGCTGGTGGCTGTGTGTTTGTTGTAAAAGGTCACTTGTAATATTCTCTGCCAAATCAGCCTCAACAATTTCTTTGGCAAGCTTATTCAGCATTGCGCCGGAGTGTGTGCGTGTGACCTTTTTAGTGGGCAGATGATAACCGTTTCCGCCGAGACAGGAATAGAAAACAAAATGACCTGTTTAGAAACCAGAAAGGGCGGCGTAAGCAGTTCGCAGCCTTGGCAAGCTATAGGCCTCTTTGTCGAGAGAAAGGGAAGCAAGGAAGAAGAGTATGGGGCCAATAGATACAGAGGTAGAGAAGAAAAATGACTGTGTATTGCGAACTGTAGGCAAACTGTGTGTAGTGTAATCTTGTTTGACCTCAGTTTCTGGTCAGTGCAATACAGCTTTTCTTCTTGTGTGTATGTGTGTGTGTTAGTGTGTGTTCCTGCGTTTAGCCATGGTGAGAGTGTGTCCTGAGGCGTGCTGGGGAAGACAAGCCTACCCATGGCGGGATGATAGTGACCTCTCACCCACATCTTATTTTCTGCCATGCTCTGCCAATTGCACTGCAACTAAACTGGACTCAAAACAGGAAAAACTTGTCTAAATTCCAATTCACAGTGATTATCACACTACTAGCCCAAAAGTAGGGCTTCTTAAACTGTGAATAATGGTTCAGAATAATGGTTCAACTCAGAGAAATGAGAGTACTGAGTGACTGAATTAAAAAATTGGATAAACTAAGTTCCAAATGCTGAGAAAAGACAACTTTTAAATTGGCTAGGGGCAGAATTAAAATTAGTATTTCTTCTGAAATATACCAAATCAGGATGTAAGCATTGCCCAAGGAAGAGCTCTTAGCACATGAAAAAGTTGGTGCTGCAAAATATGACTAAAAAGTCTACTATATGGTCTTGCATTCAAAAACTACTGTGGTTTTGTAAAAAATTCTCACATTCCCTGCTCAGGGCTATGTGCTAATTTATTTTTCCTCTGTTCGTTTTTTTCCTCTTCAGAACAAATGCATGGGCTTTAGAAATCAGGACAGAGGAAAGTGGTGCTGTGAATGTGTTGAAGATCTGTCTTGAGGGTCATTACAACCCTTCTATAAAATGAGTACAGTTGAAAGATAATTGATGACAGGGGGACGCAAACCACTTCCACTAATCCTGTAAAACGTTACTGTGAAAAATAAAATTTTTTGTTTTTTGTTTTTAAAAAAAAATTTGTCTCCATGACAGTTTCTCAGATATTCCCAATTGGTCTGCTTTGACAGCCCTCAGTAGGACACCAGAGTGGCATACAAGTGATATTAGTCAAGGTCAAAGTTAGATGGCCAAACTCTTGAGCTGCTTTTTGAGGGCTATTTTTATGACTCACACCATATTTCTCAACTTTAACACTGGTGCCTATCATTTGTGATTGCCTTGACATTTGAGCACATTTCCTCCTCTAGAGCTTTACCTCCAACTGAGGACAGACTTCCTACATTTTTTCAAGTACATTGTTTTGTTTGACACTGCACACTGCATTATTTTAACCCTCTCTTGACCTTTCATCTCATTCGTAACCTTAGATTGACACCTTGGAGGCTCAGGGAGAGGAGATCAGTGGGATGGCACGCTGTCCGTATGATGCCAAGCATGCTAACGTCGCCCTCTTTGCTGGTAAGATTAAACATTTCCGTACATGTTAACCTGACAATTATCTGTAATGCTTTTAACATCACTTTTTACTTTTTTTTTACTTAAGTCACAGTTCTTTGGTCTAACATTAAAGAAACACAAGTTTCCATGAGGTGAAAGTAGTTGAAGTTTATATGATGTTTCTACAATTCATTTACTGCCATGAGGCAAAAACATTAATCCCAATTTTCTCCTATGTGCCATTATTAACTGTTGGAAACTGTTGGAGCTAGATGGGAAAGTTGAGTGTATTTGAGTGAGGGATTAGTTGCGGTTGTATTTAATATTCTTCCTAATACTCTGCGGTTTACTGTAATGGCAATACTCCGACATGTCAAAAAGAAAGCCAATCTATGTTACATGCACTAGAGCAAGTCACTAAACTTGGAGCTACTTTGCTTTTTAAATTGGAGTATTGTGGTAACAGAAAAACAGATTCATCTGTCTCTGTCTTTTATGTTACTTTTCAGTCATTCTCTTTGTTTCTCATTCACTTCTATTCACAACGTGTTAGATTAAAATAAGTCACAAATGGATGGAACCGGAGTGAGTCAGCTTTCCGTTGGCGTGGTGAGATTCTTCTCATGCAATGAACCCACAGGCTGCTAAAGACATCCAGTCCCTATTCGCCTATGCTGTGAAGCGATTTACGACTGTATTGATGAGCTGTCCCTGTCGGTTTAAAGCAGAGGACAAGAGTAAATGCCTAGCTTGACCAGTTAATGTGTAGCAGAGCTGCTTGGAAGAAGCTGGAAGCACTGAGTAATCAACGGGGTTCTCTGACTGCTATCCTTTCAATTATGTAGTTTGAGTTTCCACTGTGGTTATAGCCGAGGCAGGCTGAGGTCATGCTAGTGGTAGATTGTGTTTGTGAAGAATGTGTGTGTATGTATGTGCATGTAAGCATGTGACCACGGGTTTCTGTGGCTCTCCAAGACTGTATGTGAGTGCAGGGCTACAGTGTTTGGAGAGTGTTTGCAAGATTGGGCAATTACAAATGTTTAAGTGTGTGTACAGCCTGTTTGTTGTCCATCAAAGAGCCCCTTCTGTTTGTGTGATTCATTCATTTTCCACATCTGAGCCATCTGTAACGTGTTTGTGTATCTCACCACAGACAGCAGGAATCTTTGGGTGGTTTTATACATTTCTGTCTTGATTTAACTTTACTCTTTTCACCTTTTTATTTTCCTTTATGTGGCTCTATGTGTTTCTCTCTTCATCCCTTCCCCTCCCTCTTCATCTCCATCTTTCCTTCTTATTGCTCTTTCTCTCTCTATGTTCCCTCTCCAGATGGCAAGCTGTACTCGGCCACCGTAACAGACTTTCTAGCAATCGATGCGGTCATCTATCGTAGCCTTGGAGACAGCCCGACTCTGCGCACTGTCAAACATGACTCCAAATGGCTGAAAGGTGAGTGGGGGACACACAAACAAAGCCCCTGTGGTTGGAAAGTGGCAAGCTGACTGACAAGTTGAAAAACAAACTGCAGTTTGGACATGCATGCTTGACCATGTGTTAGTATTTTATGATTTATGTGCAAACATATCTTTGCACCTCTGTGTATGAATGAAGGTATGAAAAGCTGGAACACATATGCTAATGCTACATGCTCTGTTTGATGCAGTTGTTTTGCTAACCTGCACTAGTAGTGTTGAAATTGCTGTGCCCTGGGGAGAAGCAAGCACAAGTCCAGTCTGTCAAAACTCAATAGAGAGATCCAGCTTTTTCTCGCATGCAAATTGTTTCACTGATATGATGGATGATAGATTGAGGCTCTCAAGGCTCACAGTCGGTACCTTTCTGCATAATATGACAGATATTCCGGCTGTTTACTGTGAAATGTGGTGTCAGAACTGTTCAGTCATGGCAAAATGTCACTTTGACTCATGTTAGATTTTTTTTATTTCCTCTTGCAGAGCCTTACTTTGTCCAGGCAGTCAATTATGGGGACTTCATTTATTTTTTCTTTCGGGAAATTGCTATGGAGTACAATACAATGGGAAAGGTAAGCACAGGCCCTATTCTCCAGCTATTGCTTAAACTCTAATCAGAGGTGACTTCCTATTTACCAGGGGAATCAGGAAGTGCCTGAGGAAACTAACAGGATGTGGTTGTATCGCATAACAGGAAGAAGGCTTTCAGGAGCTGTAAAGTAGCCAAGTCGTTTTTCAGTAACAGATAAACACTGGGCAGGATACAAGCCTTAAATAGACTCAAAAAAGAAAATATATGGATGCCTGGAGATCCTATTTTGAAGTCTAAATATATAACTTGAATTGCACATCTGCATCTGTCCTGCAGTGCTCCCATTTGACCTTTCTTCTCAATGTTTCCCAAGAGCAGTTCTACCCAAGTGTTTCTGAGAACTAAGGCAAAGTGTAAAAAGAAGAAAACACAAGATTTCCTCATGGTATTACACCATAGGGGTGGAAATTTTTTTTAATTAATCTCTGTATTTCAGTTTCGGGCCCTGTCCTCCAAAAGTTTAATTGGACACCAGGTAGAAGAAAACACGTTATGCAAATGAATCGCTCCTTTTATATTTCACAGAATAAATGATCGGAAACACATAAGAGAAAGTGAGAAAGACAGAGAGGATGAGATGAGAACAGAGCGGAGGTAACATAGAAATAATGGATTCACTGCCAGAAGTGACAGCCATGTGTTATGCAGAGCATGAATACAGATCAGGCCTCTCAATCTGCTGGGTGTTTTGAAAGCAGTGTCAGTATAATTATGTATGTGGTGGTAGAACTGATGGCGCAGAGAGCAATTTAACATTTCGTGAATAATATCTCTTTATTATTACACAACAGACTAGTCTACCCTGACGATGACAGTCGTGTGTGCTTTATGGCAAACTGATAAATCCATTGTGGCAAGTTGTGTTTGCTTTATGTTTAATGTTGGGCTGTTAGAATGCTATCTGGAATGTACAAAAGCATACATATTTCATTAAACAAGCGAATTAAAAAGCCTTGAATAAGGTATTTGTTTAGTGAAATGATCTGCATATTTGCTCCAGTTGTGTGTCTGTGGGAATCTAGTTGTGCTTAAGTCACTCACAGGTTAGCAAATGTATAAATGTAACCCACTGACACACTTTATTTAATCTCAGTGCTCTAAAATTTCACTCAAAATGGGCCTGTGTAAGTTTGAGAGTCTTAGGTAGAATTGCTGCATTTCTTAATTGATATTTGTGTAAGGGTCAGTGGGAAAGCAGAAGGTTTTGGTGTGTTTGCAAGAGTGAGGGTGTGTGTGTGTGTGGTTGTCTGTGGGTGTGTGTGTAGGGATCTGTTTTAAATGCACGTTTGCTCCCATTCACACCATCAATTTCAGTTCAGGGTAAGATTTATAGCTGTTAAGTATAGTGTCACAACAACTAATTACAATTCGGGCTACGTGAACTTACGGCAGAGTTGTAATTACAGAGCTGGGTCCTATTTGAAGCTGTATATTTTAAACTTTCTGTTGCCAGGTGCTGACTCTTTAACAGCATATCAAATCCACCAGTTTTCTTCTGTCTTTAATTTGCTATAAAGTGATGAGACCCCAGATTAAAACATTGTGGCGTACCAAAGATTTCTCTCATTTAAACAGGCCTCATAGAATTCTGGAGAGAGACAAATTCTGAGGCTACTGATGTGATCTATAGATGACTATAGATGTAAAATCTCAGTCAACGTAAATGTAACCTATGTTTGACATCATCAGGTGGTGTTTCCACGGGTGGCAAGGGTTTGTAAGAACGACCGAGGTGGATCACCGCGTGTTCTGGAGAAACAGTGGACCTCATTTCTCAAGTCTCGCTTGAACTGTTCCATCCCTGGTGACTCCCACTTCTACTTCAACATTCTGCAGGCTGTGACAGATGTCATTCACATCAATGGGAGGGATGTAGTAATGGCAACTTTCTCCACGCCTTACAACAGGTAAAATCAACAGAATAACATAAAACTAAATAAGCACTAAAAAGTGAACAAAGAACCTTGTTTGCTTTATTCAGCTTTTTCAGGCATCTAAAAAAAATTGCGTGTCAGCACATGAACTTTCCCTTTATTAAACCGATTATATTTCTCAGTTTGAGGGACATTTTAAAATTCAACAACATTTTGACAGTCTGACCTTTGTTAACATTGGTAGTGTGTGTCCCTGCCATACCTCTTGGCAGTGTGTAATTTCCGAGCCTACTGGGTCAACATTAACATCTTCTGTCAAAACAGCATTGTTGCCCTTTTGACATGCAGGTGTTTAATCTTATTTTCCCTTTTTTAATTCATTTTCAACACAGCTTTCATATTCACAGTCAGTGGGAGTTTTTATCTAAATTGAAAATTACCACAAAGCCATACAGCTTGGCTGATAGCTCACACATATTGTAATTTTCCATTTTATGGCTGCTTTTTAGCAGATAAGACAATTGCTTGTGACAACGCAATTGAGCATGGCTAATGGACATTAAAACCCAATGAAGCAGTGCCTCTGAAAATTTCTATAAGTGGGAGTTTTGATCCTAGCATTAATTTTCCATTTCATAGTCAGTGGGTGAAGGGAACACATTCAGACAGTAGGCAGCACTCAGGATTTTGAGTCGTTCAATTGTGTTACTGGGTTGCTGCTTGGCTCAGTCTCTTCCTAACTGGCCAGCTAATTCACGATCTATCTGTCTCGTTAACGGCAAGATATAAACAGACATATGACTGTCTAACTTTTTACACATATCCAATGCAAAGGGTAATTACCGTAATTTGGTAGCTAAGCCAAGAATTAACAGCTTTCTGACCTTCCTCTCAATAATGCTACCCTTGTGTCTGCTGTCTCCCAAATGTCTACATGATGAGTTTAACCCATGATGTAACAGCATGGAAATCCAGCCAGCTGAGAGAGAAAAAGAGGTTTCTTTCTGTAAACAGCCCTTAGTTTTTATTTCTAAGCAGATGCAGAAAAAATAGAAAAGTGATTCAGTATGCAGTATTCAGCTATGCATTGATTTCACACAGACAGAAAGAATTCATTGGCTCCACTGCAATCACAAAATGGGTATTTTTCCCCTTAAAATGGAAACCAATAATAAGATAATCTGTTGTTCATATTTGAGCCCAACAGTGGACTTGTGATGAACTTTGATGCCTGAAGGCTTTTGGGGAAATTTAATGTGGGAGGATACAGTAAGGGAATGTGTGAACTCATAACTACTATATGCAATAACACAAAAGTATATGCACACGTAACGGTCAGTGCAGATTACTACAAAGAATTGTGTCTATAAATTAGAAATGTAGGAAAGTAGAAAGCCTTTACCATCAAATGTATCTAAAGGAAGTGTGGATAAACAATGTGCCTCTTTAATTTGGCAGAACCTTCACAACACTCAAAACGTGACTGTATCACCTAGTGTAAACAGGCAACAGCTAAAATAAGCCATCCTCAAGGGATTTAACCCTTCTGAAAAGGGATTGTAAATCCATTTTCTGTCTCCTGGTGATTGCAAGGTGTTTCTTTGATATGCTCAGTCAAGAGGATTGTTTATATAGTTTTGTGTGTGTGTGTGTGTGTGTGTGTGTGTTTGTGCGTGTATGTGTGCATGTCTGTTTGTGTGTGTTGTGGCAGTATTCCAGGTTCAGCAGTGTGTGCCTATGACATGGCGGAGGTGGCCAACACATTCACAGGGCGTTTCAAAGAGCAGAAATCACCAGACTCCACCTGGACACCTTTTCCTGAAGAGAAGGTTCCCAAGCCAAGGTACAACAGCAGTTAATTAACCATTGTGCACACTCACACACACACTCAGACACACGTGGGATTTATTAAAGTCACACATACGTACAGTACATTCAGTCACTGAGTGTCTCTGTTCCTCTGTTCTCCTCACTCCTAGCTCTCACACATACACACAAAGACAAGATATGTGGTTCCACAGTCAATTCATAAGACTTGTTAAATCAATGTGATAATATCACGTTTTACCCCATTCACATAGTATATGCACACACTCATATAGATAACACTTTTTTAAAGGGTGTGCTCCTAACCCATTACCTCACCATGCCCCCACATGCCGCAGTATCAGTATCAATAAATGAAGCATGACATCATTTTACAGATGGCTGACTAATTCCACAAATGTACCAACCTGATCAATCTCCCATCTATCACAAACTAATTAGTGCACTAAGAGCTGCTCTCCTATCCTCCAGAAAAAAAGAGATTTGCTACAAAGATCTGGGCCACGATAAACTCTGTGTGTGTAGGTGCGTGTGTGTGTGTGTGTGTGTGTGTGTGTGTGTGTGTGTGTGTGTGTGTGTGTCCCATATGGCTAAGGAGGCAGTTCCTCACCCTCACAGAGCCAGTACTGTACTCTTTGCATTAATCTCCATGCATTGTGTGGATGTGCGTGTATCTTTGAGCTCACTCACTTACCTCAATTAGCATGTAATTACTTGTTTATGTTCAACAAGGTCAGACGCTTCAAAGAGCAGATATACCCGCCATTGTTTCTGTTGAAACTGATGTGATTGATTTCATTTCCATCCCCTGGTGTGTTCAGATCTTTTATCTGCAGACAAACAGACGGAGAGTTGTAACAAAGTCACCTAGGTCTGGCCCCACAGCAGACTGTTCCACCATGTGTTAGACACTCATATTGAATCAGTTACAGATTTTTGCATGTAAGAGATGTCTGTTTCCGTTCTGCTGCCCATATGTGTGCAGACATAAATGTAGTCAAATATTATTCTCCTCTTTTACAGTGAAAAATAGTTTTCGCAATTCTTATGCTTAATTTAGCAGTAACAATTTGGAGATTAACTTCACATTAGAAGGAGCGGACATAGACTCATCTGTCATCTGTTTTCTATGGAGTCCCTAAAGTCTCGTAAGGTGATATTTATATCTTGTGTGCACAAGTTATTATCTTGTGCACACAAGATAATTTTCTATGAACGACTTCAGATGCACACAGCCACCATATAATAGAGAAAACCCAGCTAATCAAGTTTTATTCTGCCCACAAGATAATTTACTGTAAATTCATATGTCTCTAATGACTTCAGATGCACACAGCCACCATATAATGGAGGGTACTCATTCTAATCAAGTTTTAGTTTCACACCAGAATGCCATACAGTGAAATTCTTGCTGCTCTTGCATGTAAACAATGGAGTTTCATTATCAGGAATTAGTTGCTGTACAGTTCTTCATAGGGATCAGCAAGAATTTCATTGCATGACATTTTGTAAGTAAATACCTTGTGTGTACATAATAAATGGCTTGTTCACAAAAGGGATTTCAGGGTTTCCATAGTTTTCTTACTTTACTTTGGGACACAAAAAATAAGACCTTGAATAGTTACAGAAAATTAAATCTAGATTTCTTACAACAGCACTCTTCATTTTTTTATATGATGGGAATTATGTCTAGTCCAGCACGGTTATTTGATCAAGAGGTGATAGAGATGTGGATTGGAATGCAGAGGCTTGATTATTTTTCATTATTTCCTGTGTCTATACTGCCATATGAAAAAAAGAAAAGTTTTAACTGCACTCTATGCAGTCAAGTGAAAAGGTGAGTACACCCCATGATTTAGTAGCTTGTAGAACCTTCTCTGCAGCAGTAACTTGAAGTAATCATTTTCTGTATGACTTTTTCAGTCTCTCACATCATTGTGGAGGAGTTTTAGCCTGCTCCTCTTTACAACATTGCTTCAGTTCATTGAGGTTTTCAGGCATCCTTTATGCAAAGCTCTCTTACAGTCCATAGCATTTCAACTGGGTTGAGGTCTGGGCTTTGACTGGACCATTGCAGCACCTTGATTCTTTTCTTTTTCAGCCATTCTGTTATAGATGTGCCAGTGGGCTTGGCATCATTGTCTTTCTACATGACCCAATTTCAGCCAAGCATTAGCTGTGGGGCAGATGGCCTCATATTTGACTCTAGAATACTTTGGTACAGAGAGGAGTTCATGGCTGAATCACTGACTGCAAAGTGCCCATTTCCTGACATTGTTCCAGATGCCTTGTGGCTCGTTCAGATTCAACTTTGCAAACCTAAGCCATGCTACCATGTTCTTTTATGAGAGATG
>VUQH01031146.1:13658-28668 GCA_015106775.1 Etroplus canarensis | reverse complement strand
TTTTTTAAAAAGGGGAAAAAGAAAAAAAAAAAAAATTTTTTGTTCAAAAGAAAAAAAAAAAAAAAAAAAAAAAGAAAAGAGAAAAAGAAAAAAAGATGACGGGCATTCCCCTTTACAGAGGTTCACATCGACAGAGCAGCGCTTTATAAATGCTTTATAAGTCTCTTAATGTGTCTGTGCTGAGGGCAGCTGTGTGCGTTTTAACAAGAGTTTTTCAGGGAAGCTGCCCGGATGATAATCGGCTGGTGTTATTACAACAGAATGCTGTCATTGTAACATTACAACGCCCGCAGCTTTATTTATAGGTAAAGGACGCAACACCCTGTGTGTGCTCATCAACTCATAGCATGATCGCAGGCTGGAGTGAGCAGTTTCCTCCTTTATTGGATCATATTTGATGTTTTCTCATTCCTGCCCATGAGGCTGATTGAAGGCCTATTAGCCTCTACTGATCAATCAGCTTCATTCCCAGATGAGGATGGTCCTCTGCCAGTTCGAATGCAGCAGCTTAATGTCTTGTGTTGTTCTGACAGGCAGCAGGCCTGGTGGACTGTCACCGAGTCTGAAGCGGTACCAGACTCCAGACTCGGGTCAGTGTTTATCTTCTCAGCTGGATCCAGAATGCCTTCCTTTGATCGTGATATCAGCTCCTGTGGCACATTAACATCCCGGGCTTGTATAAGCCAAAAGGCCATTTAGATGTAACAAAGTATCCTCTGTGGGATGAATAGGGCATCTGCCGGAGGCGAAGGCTCTCTTTCTGTCTCTCTATCTCTATCTCTATCTCTATCTCTCTGTGTGTGTGTGTGTGTGTGTGTGTCTCTCTCTCTACCCGGCTGAAACAGGAAGGGCAAGGCGGCCTGAAACTGTCGATTCAGGTCGTGATGAAGCCTGTTATCAGCTTCCTGCAGCCCGGACCAGCGTGATGTCGTCAGGGACAAAAGTTCGGCTCTTTTCCCGTTTGTCCAAAAGAGAAGGGAAACGTAGAGACTCCACCTCTGCTGCTCTGCTGTGCAGCAGCTCAGCTCAGTTCGAGCCTAACCAAATACTTTCCTCAAGTGTGTCACAAAACGCACGCAGGTCACACTTAGTTTGCAGGACACCGGCAAGGCAGTTTAAAAGGTGTAATGGAGGGAATGAGGGGGTGCAGTGGTCAGGGATGTGCAGCAGTTTTCAGGATCAAGGTGAAAATAGTTCTCAGGATGCAGGCTTGTGGGAAAGATCCAACCGGGAGTTCTTCATCAGTGGAAGTTTGGGCTTGAGAGTGGGTCAGGTAGGGCACAGGCAAACTGGAAAGGTTGCAGAAACTGCAGGTGAGTATAATGCAGGAGCAGACGGTCTCAAACATGAAGTAAACATGTAGTAGTACTACCACTAACGATCTGCCCAATAGTAGGGAGAAGAGCCCAGGTTATATAAAAGGTAAGGAGGGATGTGGAACAGGTGTGCCTGCTGGACTCCACCCGAGCCAAACAAAGTGCATATACTTTGTTACTGTACAGGTATCCACACTCAATTTGAGTATTCACTTTCCCAACAACTTTTTACGCCCTACATTTTAACACAAATATCTACTTTTTACTGCTCACATTTTCAAACCAGACTAGTTACATTAATTTGAATGCATTTTAGGGGAATTACTGATGGTTTCACATCCTTCCCAACATCAAACTGATTTGAACCTAAATGGAGAGAGCAGTAACACACAGAAGTGTGCTTATCACGCATGACTGACGTAAAAATTGTAGAGATGAAAAGGAAAAAAAATCCTGTAATTTATGTATCATTTATAGCACTATACTCATTTTTTGGTTTAAATGTGGAATCAAAGTCGCTTATCTACAATGTAGGCAACAGCAAATAGAACTAGTAACTTATATCTGCTTTATTTATCCTCTGCTTGTGTTCACAATGGTTGTTCAAGCAGAGTACATTCATTAGAATAACTAATAGATGTTAAAATAAAGTTTCTATTCCTTGTATAAATATTATTTTTATCTTATGATATATGACATAGCTTTTGTACAGTAGATATGTCCTTCAAAGAGCCGCTTTTTACTTTTATACTTGGAGTAGATTTCAGAGCCTGTACTTTTTCACTTTTGCTTTAGTAAAGAAGTTGAATTAGTACTTCAACTTCTCACAGTCTTTTTTAATACAAGTATCTGTATTTCAACTTGAGTAAGTAGTGTGTATACTTTTCCCACCAATGGTAACAGGCAGCTGGTATGAAGCGCCCTTAAATTTCATCGTAGCACCCCTAAAAATAATAATGCTTTTTATTATTATTTTCTGGCATTGTTACACAGTATAGTGTAAATTGATCATTCAGTTTTGAGCTCTGTCCAGCTACATTGATTTTTATTGTAATGATGGACTTCACAATATCATTTTACAGGACTCATATCATTCTAAACATGGCTTGAACAGGATGGCCACCACTACACTGAAGTGACATAGCTATTCTTCACTCAGGGGCAGCTGATGCCCTGTGTTGAGTCGGTACAATAAATTGAGGTTTTGTATGAACTTGAAAACTTAAACATAAAAGCAAATCTCTTACCAGTTTGCTTTTTGCACAGGTGCATGGAAAGTCAACCTGATTTCCCAATGTCCATATTGAATGGTACCACTTTAATTGCATGATAATTTGGTGGACTGCCCCCATGTGGTTAAGCACCTGGAACATTGCTGTGCACTTTTCTCCTCATATCTGCTTTGTTAAAAATTGATCTTTAATTTACTTTGTAATTTTCTGGCCATCATGTCTGAGTCTTTACCTCAGGTTTATTAACCAAAGGGCCCACCCTAAAACAGGTGTATAAAGCAGTGATTATTCATTCTTAATTATTAGACGCTGCAATAGACCAACCAGCTAATTCATTTCCTTTTGAAAGTAATACTGTATGTGTAAATTGAGTGTCCCCTGGTAGCGTAGTGGTTTGCGCTATTCGCCTTTGAAGCGAAAGGTCCCTGGTTCGATTCGAGGTGGGGACACAAGCCCCTCTCACCATGGAGGGTTGCGTCAGGAAGGGCATCCGGCATAAAACCTCTGCCAAATTACCAATGCAGATTAATCCACTGTGGCGACCCCTTGGTGGAGAATACAAGGGAGCAGCTGAAAAGTACACACTGTATGTGTAAATTGAGTATGTGCCTAATTGAAGAGGTAAAAAGCACTGAATACATTTGCCAGCAGCATATATTATTAGAATTATTATTCATTTTGCTAAAAGTAATTTACTAAGTGTTATTCTTTTATTAATGTATTAATTGTATGCCCACCATTCTGATTGGGGGCTGGGCCCCCTTAAAAATCTGATCATGTATAGCCTTCCTTCATATCCTCTTAGTATGATTTAGTTTTTGGCAGTTTTATAGAGAATGTCACTCACCAAAACATCATTGTTTTAAACAATGATGTTTTGGTGAGTGACATTCCTTCAGGAGGTGCAAGCCTTTAATTCATGGGTGTGAGGATGATTTTTGGGGGGCTATACATTGATACACTGTGTTTGATATAGGCTATATGAAGTTTTGCAGTTGTGTTGTGGTTAAATGTTTCTGAGAACCCTATTATTACACATAAAAAAGGCACTGTTTTACTTCAGAGCTGCCATAAAAACAATTCAATAGGACTCCCACTTAGTGTCTTGCTTACTGTTAGTGTATTTATTAAATTACAATATTTCAGTTTACTCAGCCTTCACCAGGTACATGAACGCTCCAAAATGACATCATTTGTTTACAAGTATGATGATGTTAAAAGGACAAGGGCACATTTCAGCCACTATTGAGTCATACGACTTAAGTTGGGTTGTCTTCAGCCTTTTGTTGTTTAATTTGTTATAGTTGTTATAAATCATTTTTCACAAACGGAAAACACAAAGCCCTGGGCTTCTGTTGACTCTGTCATGTGAAAAAGAAAGTTTTCACAGGACTTTATACAGTCCTATGAAAAACTCAGCTCACCCTTACTGCTTCCATTGGAATTAAGAGGGCAAGTAGCAGTTGGGTCCTGATAATCAGATCACTTGATTAACTGCTCATCAGCCAGTTTGAGCACCTCTATAAAAGCAGAAGTTTTTGAAGTTTTCTGGTGTGGAGCATTCAGTTGTGTGTTACCACAATGCCACAGTCTTCCCAAAATTCACTCCAAAGTCAACCTGTACTTAGAGAACTTGCAAAAACCCAAAAGCTACATTTTACACTCTACAGGCCTCACTTGGCATGTTAAATGTGAAAGTTCAAGACAGTACATTATAAAAAGATTGAACAAGCATGGCTTGTTTGGAAGGGGTACCAGGAGACAGTCTCTTTTCTCTAAAAAGAACATGGCAGCATGGCTTAGATTTGCAAAGTTTCTTCTGAGCAAACCACAAGATGTCTAGAACAATGTCCTTTAGACAGACAAGACTGAAGTGGAGATGTCTGGTCATAATGCACAGCGTGACATTTGTTGAAAAACAGACACAGCACCTCAGTGCAAATACCTCAAGGGCAGCTCAGTAGGAGAGGGGTGATTATTTAGGGTTATTTTTCAGCCATAAGACATGGGCACCTTGCAGTCATTGAGTTGACCATGAACTCCTCTGTATGCTAAAGCATTCTAGAGTTAAATGTGCGAAAGGTTGGATGCTGGGTCATGCAAAAGGACAATGATCTCAACCACAGCAGCAAATCTGCAACAGAATGGCTCAGTTAAAGCACAGTTAAAGTGAGAGAGCTGTGCATAAACAGATACTCACAAACCTCAATGAACTGAAGCAACATTGCAAAGAAGAGTGGGCCAAAATTCCTCCACATCTATGTGAGAGACTGATAACGTCATACAAAAAACAATTACTTCAAGTTGTTGCTGCTAAAGGTGGTTCTACAAGCTATTAAATTATGGGGAGTACACAGTTTTTCCACATGACTGTAGGCTCGCTGTCTTCTATCATACATGGCCCATCCCCTGCTTCTCCCACCAAGGTCCTGCAGTCATCTTCTCCTCTTTCTCTTCACAGTTGTGCTAATTGGAGACTCAGGCGTGGGGAAGAGCAACCTGCTCTCTCGATTCACACGAAATGAGTTCAACCTTGAGAGCAAGAGCACCATTGGGGTGGAGTTTGCCACACGCAGCATTCAGGTGGACGGCAAGACGATAAAGGCTCAGATCTGGGATACAGCAGGACAGGAGCGCTACAGGGCCATCACCTCAGCGTGAGTCTATTGTAGTGTTGTGCAGATAGATCTGCATGTCACCTAACACCACTCAGTGCAGGGAAATATTTCAGCAGTGCGGTCACAAATGACATCCCAGTCAAAAAAGGAGATAACACTTTTGTGCAGTTATTAGCATGTACTGCTGAAGGAAACTTCCAAGTAGTTTAAATCTTCTTGAACAAGAAATTGATCTACTGAATGCCTCAAATAAATAACTACGTCTGATAAACTGCAAATGTAACATGCAAATATTGTAAGTAATGTAGGTGCTGGTTTGGACTGTATAATTCAACGTACTAAAAAAGGCAACTTCTCCACAAAGTACATTCAGTAGCTACTCTGGATCTTTTGGTAATATAATCGCAGCAGGTTGAATCTGCAAGTATTACATTTTTAACCACTTAGAAAACAACTCATAGAGATAGAGAAGGTTGCATATGAGCCCACTTTGAAGTGTACATCTATTTTGGCATAAAAACATTACTGCAACTGGACTTTTGATTGATGAGAAATAAGAGTCTCTCTGTGGACAAACAGGCACTTTGAGATTTCACTGTTAACACATAACTTTGGTGCTGTTACAGATACTACAGAGGGGCGGTGGGGGCGCTGTTAGTGTATGACATAGCCAAACACCTGACGTATGAGAATGTGGAGCGCTGGCTGAAGGAGCTGAGAGACCACGCTGACAACAACATCGTCATTATGCTGGTTGGCAACAAGAGCGACCTGCGCCACCTCAGAGCTGTGCCCACAGACGAAGCTCGGGCCTTTGCAGGTACTGCCAGTTACAAAAAAGAAATGTACAGTTTGCAGTTCTTTTGTGCCACGGGTTTAGATCTGTAGTGTTTTTTAGAGAACTGACAAATGTTATAATCAGAGAACATCATAGAAAATTGAACTGTAGTGTGTTTTTTCTAAAAGGTAAAAAGATACAAATGTAAAAAACACAAAAGAATTCTTGCTTCAGTATCTTTCCATCTTATTATAAATATTTTAGATACTGTCTTTTGACATATATTTAGGATGAAAACTGATTTTGCCTTGGTAAGTGGTTATTTCATCATGAAAAAATGCTTAAAGATGTTTTAATGTGTCTGTTGACACCATCAAGACATTATTATGCCATAACATTTTGGAAAATAAAAATAGAGTTTCACATATTTGTAGTTTATCAGGTGCCCCAAAATTTTAAGGAATGAATTGCATGATATACTGATTTTTTTCACACTCAGAATCACAATACTGTATTAATCTCAGGGGGGAAATTGTATTGTGTTACGGATGCTTACAGTAGTTATACATAAATAAAAATAAAATTTGAAAGGCAGTAGATATAAATTTGAGAGGTAAGAAAATTGTTTAAATTGCAATATGTGACATAAATAACTAAAGTTAAACACTGTATACAATATGAAATATATACAAAATGAAATTGTCAAGGGGTCACAGGGAGGAATTAAAGAGTTTGATGGCCATAGGTATAAATGATTTCCTGTGGTCTGCTGCTGAACTGTTTTGGTAAGCAAACTGACATCAGTATCCACATGCTGCAGGAACGGCAATAGCATGGTGATCTTTCATTGCAGTTAAATCCATTTTCTTTCTTACTCCTCAGAAAAGAACAATCTGTCTTTCATAGAAACTTCAGCCTTGGACTCAACAAATGTTGAAGAAGCCTTCAAAAATATCCTTACAGGTATGCTTGTGAACAGAGATTAAATGCCAGAGCTACACTGCACAAAACAAGAAATGGAAGAACACATTGAGCCACTAAAGCTTTATGTGATATAAGAATTACTGTAGATTAACAGAGAGCAGTTATTTCTGGTCATTTAACTCTTTAGACTTCGGTATCTCTTGTTGTTAGAATTTATTTGTGTAAATTCTCAACTTTGATAATAGTATTTTGGGTGTTTCTTTTTATTCTGAAATTCTTATACAGTAATGGGGTACCAAGTGCTCAGGGTGATGAACCATGTTAAAAAAAAAACCCATACTGTTTCCATTTAGGTACCTCATTTGGTTGATGTGTTTCATTTCATCTCTTCACAAACAGAAATTTACCGCATCGTATCGCAGAAACAGATTGCTGAGCGGTCTGCCCATGACGAGTCCCCGGGAAACAACGTGGTAGACATCAGCGTGCCGCCGACCACAGATGGCCAGAGAGGAAGCAAACTGCAGTGCTGTCAGAACCTGTAACCCATTGCAACTGTCCCGCTTCTCCTGGGTCAATTATGAATTGAAATCCGCAGTGTTGATGTGCTTCCATCTGCCCGGGATGCAACATTGTCTGAATCTGCACCTTTCAGATCAGTGGAGTCAGTTCCTTTATGCCACTAATGATCAATCCCAGAAAGACGTGTCTGAATTGATTTCAAATCGTAATCTGACCCAGGAACAGTCTGCTACATGCAAGTGCAAAAACAGGACTGATGGTACCACGTAAGCAGCTACCACAAGCTAATCCTGATGGCGTAGCAGAATAGCCTTTTCCCAACACCTTAAAAGCCTCACCATCTCCCTGGTTGACGGTTATTGCATCACATTGGAGGCCTGGTTTCCAGTCCTGTCTGTTTGATTTGTATCAGCAGTCCTGTTTTTGGGTTTCTCTACTTCTCCTTCAGTCATCATCTCAAAAGTGGTTGTGACGCTGCTGGCGCTTATTTCATTTTGTGTAAAATATATTCTTTTTCTGTTTTGATTTTGATAGCTTGTCTGCTCACATACATTATATTAATGCCATGAAATTAAATTTTACAATATTATTTACTGTTTCTTCTATTTTTTAACAGCATACACACAGATATATGGATCACTTTGTAAATCAATATTATAGATTGTGGATGTGTCAGGATGATAGCAGGATTTAACTTCAGTTTCAGATAAAGTTGAAGCTATTGTACATAAAGTTACATAAATCACTCCAGTGGTCCCCAATCTTGTTTAGATAAATTTTGTTTTTTCACTTCTCAGGCTTAAAACAGTTATTTAAATGAGGCCATCTGGGTAGCTAAAAGAGAAAATCACTGAAACAGTTTGGGGACCACAGCTTTATTCTTTAGCAATGAAATGTATTCATAAGCATAAGTTTTATATAAAATCCTCATATAAAAATTTAATAACATCAAACTAAGTTCAGTGGGCTTCCCTCCGAAATGTAGTGAAGTACAACATTGCCTAAAAGGGAAGTGACTGTCCATGCAAAAGTTACCAGTGCAAACAGGAAAACAGCATTAAGACAAGAATATGACTCAATGGCAGTTGACTATTAGAAATAAGTGACAAATTAAAAGGAAAAAAAAAAAACCCTTGACCCTTTGAACCTTCATGCTTTTGAGGGAGCATGTTACTGGCCCAGTTTGGGTCTACTTGTCCACATAGAAAGACAGGAGGCTGAAAATCAGTACTAAGTTTACCTGAGCGCTCACCTTTATCCAAAAAAAGAAAGATTTCTTTCCTTAAGAATGTGTTTGCTCACTACCACCTAATGAAACTGGATGATTTTATGACTATGACACCAGAACATCAATGATGAAGTAGCTCTTCTGGCTCACAAGTCACAGGTTACTGTAATGTGTGAAGTACAGAAAAAAGTGATGTTTCCTCATTGGTTGAAACCCAACTGGATACTTATACACAATTACTTAAACACCAAAAAGAGGACTATCATTTGTAAATAACGGGCTTTCATCCCTGTTCTGGTAGTACATTATAGCCCAACACCCAAACAAAACCCATTATATTCTTTAATTTGTCACCTTGTCTGTGGTGGTAAGAAAGAAAACAACACAAGGATCACCCACACTGAGTCCAGGAGTCCCTCATGTTTTATTGCACAATAACCCAATTTTCCAGGGGATTGCAGCAGGAAGACTACAATAACACAAAATACTTTGTCTAACAGATGCTGCATATATCAACTGACATCTCAGAACACATTTCTCTTTTGGACCTTATGAAGCATCCACCTGCTCTGAAACATTTGTGTTTTTATGTAAGAATTTCACTTTTCCAACACTGTATTTTCCTCTACTTAAGATTGCATCGCTTGATGTAAGACATTATTACTGGTTGTTGCTAGGCAGCTCAATTAATGAATGGTGCATTTACAAGTGGAGCATGGCTTTTTGCTAATGCACTTTTATGACAATAGAAGAAACATAATCCAATTAGAATGTAAACACTTTTCCACACCATTGATACCATTGTCCTATATATTACTGCACTGCCATTTAGCAACTGGAGTTAGTGTTATCCCATATAATACGATCTCCACTGGCCCCAGGACAAGTGTGATTAATACTTGACACCTTCCTAAACGGGAAAGTGATTTGGTTTCCACTCTTCAGACAGCAATAAAAAAGCTTTTCCTGGAAAAATGAAGAAGGGTTCAGATTATAGACAAGGACAGTGCTGTGGGCGACTGTCGCCCCCTACTTGTCAAAATGAAGAAAAAAAAAAAAGATTATTCACATATAGACTTTGTCAAACATGTTTTTCAGATTATTATCTTCCGCAGGGCTATTGCTTGCCCATTGTTCCAAAACAGCTAAATACACTGTGAAGAGGCTTGGGGGAATTATAGGTAGTGAATATGTTTCATATTATACTGAAGTAGCATGCTGAATCAGTTATATCCTGCTACATTAGCTTGTGTCTTAGTATTTCATAAATTTGTGTCAATGACTTTAAGTCGGGCTGGTAAGTCCATTATTCGTGTGTCCAGGTATTCATATCCCAGCACTGGCTGTCCAGTTACAACTCTGTTTTCATCAACAAAGACTCCCAAATGAGTTCTTCCAAAACCACTTTCGTGGTTAGCCAATACCATAGTAGTTTACATTAAGTGCTCTGATAAAAGAAAACAAGGAAAAAGCAGTTCTTCCCTCTCAGGATGGTCCATATGAAGTGCAAAAGTTTAATAATATGATTAACTTTGTTTTTAGAGAGTGCTTCAGTGGGCTTTATTTTAAATATTCCTCTGGCCCCAGCTCGGCACTCATACGATGGTCTCATCAGTCATTTTCTTGGTCGACTTGGTTGGCACAGAGCGTTGGGTGGTGTGCGCCCCTTTCATGTCAGGCATAAGCAGGCGCACTTTCTGATTGGTCCTCCTCCACTCTGAGTACAACTGACAGTGATACCGAAATGACACCTGAGAATGAATGAAAATGAAAAAAGGAGGGGGTGAGACAAGAGGTGACAAAGAACAAAAAGAGAAGTCAATAAAACTGGCACAAAGATATTTGAGACAGAGTAGTACAAATGAAGCAAAGCAACTAATGCACGATAAGTACTTGAAACTAGTGAGTAGAGAGGTCAATCTTTCACAATTTGACATTTTTAGTGGTGCTTTTGTTGAACACAAAAGGATTATAGTTCTGAAAAAGACATTTAGATTCATAACACGGCCTATTTTTAGGAAACATGACCCTGTTAAATTAAGTCCAGTTCAGGAAAAGCAGAATAAAGCCAGCTTATTGTTAGTATGCTCCATCAGTTATGCATGTATGTGCAGGCATTCTGTTTCTGGCCAGTATTCATCCAGACTGCACTGAGCCAAATAATAATACAAGTTATCACATGTATCCACATCTGACTTTGATTATGCAGTATTAAAGGTTATAGCCAGAAGTAGTAACATAATATCTAAAATAAAAAGGTAAGCATCAATATCTGCGGGTTTGCCTGTCTTTGTATTGTTTCTGCGCTGAATCAAAACTGTTTCCTCCAATCTAAATCACATTAAATACTAGATAACATTTAGATCTAACTGTGGGCTAAAGCGAAAGAGGAGAAAAGTATTCAGCAGTTGGTTACCAGTGTCCAGAGGATGTAGATAGTGAAGAGGGCGATGGTGAGGGCAATAAGGCCAACAGCCTCGAGTCGACTCTTCAGCTGCAGGTGGTCCTGTGCTCCCCTCAGACACAGCCAGCCCGAGATAGCTGCCAGAGGTGTGATGAGAAGGAAGCAGGCCATGTCACAGAGCAGCGTGCGCTTCTCACTACGAGGGCCTGGGTCCTTCAGCCACTGTGCAACAGAAAAATGGAGGTCAATGGTGCACCTGAAAGTATCCAGTGACAATTCTGTTTTTATCAACACGGACTCCTATGTGAGTTCTTGCAAAACCACTTTTGTGGATACCTTACAGCAGTAGGCCCCAATGTGGGGTATGGACAACAAGGTGAAAAATATCAAGTAAAAATAAGATGAACAGAAGTGATTTGTTCCCCCCCCAAAAAAAGAGGTTTTCTGATGCAGTTGTGATCCAAATTTATTTCAAGTAAATTCGACATGGATCCTTTTTTTATTGTTAGTCATTGATAAAATTGTGGTGCACGCAATTTTGTGTGGTCTGGGGCACAAACTTTTTTTGGCTTCTGAAGTGGTTCATATTTATAAAAGTTTGTGAACCGCTGCTTTACAGTATCAGCTTACTGACTCGTGTTGTAGGCTACAAAAACAAAATCTGAAGAATAAGCCTTAAAGAAGTATGAGCTATCTGCACAAACTAATTATTAGTGCCACTAAAAAGTAGTCTTATGTGTGAGCACTCTTTACCAAGGTCAAGGAAAAAAAAAAATCAAAGGATAAATGTTGAAGAAGTTACTTGTCTGCACAGGTACTTCATGGCTTAAAATAAATCTCACAAAGATTTACAAAACATAAAATATCAGTACAAGCCCAAAGAAGAAATATTTGCTATGACTTCAGACAAAGTTATATTACTCTTTTCCATCCATTCCATCATACATCGATTTTCTCAACCGCTTACTTAGCTGAGAGGCTAAAACCTACAACAAGTACCTTCACTCCCCAGTATTTTCCCCAAAGGCTCGCCATAGCGGAAGACTCTGTACTGATAATTTGGCACAGATTTTACAGCTGATGTCCTTCCTGACACAACCCTTCTATTGTGGAAGGGGCTTGTATCTCCACCTGGGCTTAAACTAGGGACCGTTTGCTTGTGAGACAAGTGTGTAAATCACTAAACTGGAGTCTATCTCAGTTGATATCAGGGGTGAGGCAGGGTACATCCACTACATCACAGCTCTAACACTATGGCTGATATAGAATCACCGCTTAACCTAAAAACGCCTATCTGTGGACAAAACCCACGCACCAACCTCTTAATAAAAAGAAGGGAAATAATTTCTCTAACCTGAGTAAGTGGTTGTGGTCGCCGTTCAATAGTGAACTCTGTGTGACAAAGTTCACAGTAGCTGGTGTTGGAGGATGACAGCCACTTCTCCAAGCAGCTTTTGTGCACTTTACCCAGAGTACCAGTGCAGTCACAGGGTGAGAGCAGTGTCTCTCCTCCCGCTCCCTCATGACAAATCCGACACATACCCACATCACTGTGCAGAAAGACAGCGAGACAAAAAATAATCACACAAATCCAGTTTAACTACATTAGACTTACTGGAGCCTCCATGCGAGTCTCTCACCCTCTTACCTCTGTGAGCTTACTGCTTTGACCACGGTGGAGAGTGGGCGGCCATCTTTAGCTGTTACCTTGGCAATGTACTGGGCCTGCGCAGTGGAGTCAGACTCCTCTGAATCCTTAGAGGCATCAGATTCGGCGTTGCCAGAATAATCACAAAGGGAGCCAGGTAGGTGGCAGCAGCCTGATGAAGACATAGTCAGCCAAGGGCGACAGTGATGCAGATGAAGGCGGAGGTGACTTTGAAAGAACGTCTGATCCAGAAGGTGATGTCCAACTCCACTCCTCCTCTGCCCACCTACACAGAAAATGCCTGGTAGATGCTGGAAACATGAACAAAACACAAAAGTATAGTTCACTTGGACTATTTCATAGATGTACCATGATGTCAGTCATTCATTATGTGTCAATGACTTTATGTTGATACAAGAGTCATTAAGTAAACAAGCAATTCAGAGTTCCTTGAAACAAAATTCTGGGAGTATACGCAAAATGAAACTCTTAAAAAAAAAACTGAAAAAAAGTACTAAATCAGGGTTCAAACTGAGGCTCCAGTGCCACATGCAGCTCTGTTGCCCATCGCCAGTGTCTCCCCGTGGCTTTGACACGAAGCTAAATGAGAATGGAAATAAACCTAGGGGCTTTTTCACATTTATATTTTTATTTATCCTAGTTGTAAGTGATTCTTCACAATCTCCAAGTGTATGTGGCCTGTACACAGGATGGGAAAAAGTTTCAATATTTTATTAAATGACATGTTCTTCATAGTCTTTATTGGCACCTGGTATCTTATCCTTAGCCGTAATTTTGCCGAACCTCAATACCAGTGGTTAGTATGGATGTCTACACACAAATATCTGGTTCTGAGTCCCCATACATACAGATTTCGAATACAACAAAATAAATAAATGCTGCAAAGGAAAATAAAGAATTTAAAAGTGTGTGAACAGATTAGTTTGCTTTCAACACAAACACTGCTGGCTCAGATTATACTTAATCTGTGAGTGGACTGAGTCAAAATTATATTGTTACATATAGCAATTTATTTATACAGACATTTATTTATTTTAATCTTCATTTTCTGCCTTTTAAATTTATATTTTTTTATTATAACCAAACATCTCTAACAAATGCTATTGCCCCCCCCCCCCGAGATTAAGAAAGTATTGTAATTAAATCTGGCCTCTTTTTAATTAATTAATAATATACTATTTTTATAGTACTGTATGTTTTTTTATTATCAAAGTTGACTATTTTTAAGTGACTTTATTTTTAAGTGGTAATTAATTTAATTTAAGAAGTACTTGACAGATATTTTTCCTCCACTTTAAAATTCTTCTGCTTTGACAGTAATAAAACTAATTCTATAATGTAAAAATTCTCTTTACGTATACATATATAAATATTTAATATAAATATTTGGGCACTGTTCTTAATGAGCAGGTGAATTTCAATAACAAATACAGACATTATACATAAAAATTCAAATTAAATGTTGTTCTTTTTAATGAAGTTGCAAAGTTTTAATGTAGACCGAACATTAATGAAAATGTATTACTCTTCTTTTACTGAGTCAGCGCTTTCTTTTAAACCCAGGAGTAAACTGGAGAAAATTATGAAGATATGCAAGGTTACTGGTGCCACTCTTAACCTTCAGCATGTACGAAGTGAGGGTCCTCTCAAGGGCATAACCCATATTTCAGACCCTCAACATTGTTTACATGTTGAGATCCAAATGCTTCTGTCAGGGCAAAGGTTTTCCCAAAATTAGCACTAACAGATAAAGATGGCCATTTGTTCTATCTGCTATTGTTCTTTTAAGCAATTCCCCCTGGTATTAACAAAGTATTTTGATGTACAAATTTTAAACCCTCGTGGCTTATGGTGACAGTCTAGTAAATTTGGATATTCGGACACTGAAGTTTTACTTACTCTACTCTATTCAAATAATGATAAACAGCACACTGCAGAGTGGACACACCTTTCGGGCGCTCCCTTAAGGGGGTCGCCACAGCAGATCATCTGCCTCCATTTCATCTCATCCCTTGCATCCTCTTCTGTCACACCAACCTTCTGCACATCCTCTGTCAATACACCCATAACTTTGGTGGTCTTCCGCTTTCCCTCCTGCATGGCAGCTACAGCTTCCGCATCCTTTGTCCAATATTAAAGATGGGCAATAAAAAGCTAACGATAATTGTCGCGACAGTACTTTTGCTTGATAGAGATTTAAGACACAGTTGATATAAATGGACATACAGCCAGAAGCTGAAAAGATGAGGACATTGTTAAAAAAAAAAAAAAAAAAACACAACGTGTTCAGTGTGTGGGGGTATTTTGGCTGTTTTAAGT
>VUQH01031146.1:0-13638 GCA_015106775.1 Etroplus canarensis | reverse complement strand
GAAAAAAAAACAAAAGCAGAAAAAAAAAAAAAAATGTTAAAAAAAAAAAAAAAAAACACAACGTGTTCAGTGTGTGGGGGTATTTTGGCTGTTTTAAGTCCAACCGGAAGCAGAGAAGCTGCGCTGCAAACTGTGTCAAAGCATGTGCCCACAAAGACAGTAATAATACTGATCTATTTTAACACCTGAAGCAGAGCCATCCTTTACAGTGCAATGTAAGACTTTACAGTCCCAGACCCAAACAGGTGCTGCTGGTCCCCTTGAAACAACCACAGACCACAAGGTCCACGTTCTCCAGCTCCATGCCTTACAGCAAAAACACAGTGAGACCATACAGCCAACAGACTACTTTATTTAAAAAAAAAAAACATGATGCCAGTACGCATGGTGGAAAATGTCGGACTTAAGCATCTGATTAAAGTAGTGAGCCCTTGTTGGCAGTTACCTGAGAAGCCTCAACTATACACAGAGTGCATAGAGACAGTCACACATCTGAACCATATCTGAGCCTCACCGCCCACTGCACTGACAAAGGCTGCAATCTGAAAAGCAAATGTCTTTAAACTGCAGATTTTCCTGAAGACCAAACAGGTGAAATCATGACTTTAGGACTGACAGAAACTCTTTGATCCTGGGGAACGAATTTGTACTGAAAATGTATACTGAATATTTTTATCTGTTTCTTTGAGGTTTTGTATAGATTCAAAAAGTTTTAAGTGGTTGGAAAACAAAGGAAAGAATACAGTACAGAGGCAGATTATCTGAATTTTTATTTTAGATTAATACCTACTATATTTATTTGGAACTGACCAAAGAATTTGCTTCATCTTCTCCTGTAAAACTCTAAAGCTTTAGAATTTTAAATTTAGATTTCAGAGTTTGAGAATTAAGATTTTATTTTAGTTGGAGGTGACCAACAACTTTAATGTTTTCCTGTAAATCTTGAAAGCTTCTGACTGCTCAGAATTCAGATTTTAGTTTAGAATATATATCATTTTATTTATTTAAACTGTAGTTGTATAATGTTCTACAGCACATGTGTCATGTTCAACTTCTGACAGACAATAAATGATATTCAAGCCAAAATTAACCTTATGATATCTTTACTTAGGAGTAAAATGGAAATTTTAAGCTTGACAGAAATTATTTGATTTTTTTATCGAAACACCCAGCTCTATCCAATATATCCATGATCTCTCCTCTGCACATGTCCAAACCATCTCAATCTTGCCTTTATGACTGTCTCCAAACCACTCAACCTGAGCTCTCTCAGCCTCTGATGTACTTATTTCTAATCCTGTGCATCCTGGTCACGACCCGGTGAAAATCTCATCATCTTCAATTCGGCCACCTCCATCTCCACCTCCTGTCTTTTTGTCAGCACCGCTGTCTCCAAACCATGCATCATAGCAGGTCTCGCTACCATCTTGTAAACATTCCCTTTCATGCTTGCTGCTCTCCTTTTGCCACAAAGCATCCCTGACTCATCTCCACCCACTCCACTCTACCTGCTTTCTCTTCTTCACCTCTCTTGTGCTCTGTCCATTGTTTTGGATAGTTGACCCCAGATATTTAAACTCATTCACCCTCACAACCTCTATTCCTTGCATCTTCATCATTCCACCTCACACAGGTATCTGCCTTGATTCCACTGGTTTTCATTCCTCTCCTTTCCAGTGCATGCCTCCCTCTCTCCAAGCTCTTGTTAGGTGGTATAATATTTTAATTAATTACACCTATTAGTAATGCTGATAGACTGATTAAGATGATGTGTCACTTTCACTATAAGTCTAAAATATTGCGTTTTGCAGTTCTATTCAAAAATAGTGCTTTTGAGAGTACACCTTGACAGCACCTGCACTAAATCTGTAAAATGTCCATGTACTAAGAAGTTGTAATACTTGCCCAGTGCAGAAATTAGTTAAAATGTAATGGAGATTATCAAAAGTGCCAAATGCACCCTGATATGTTACAATCTAGAATGAGTTGAAGCCCTAAAAAGCAGCACTATTAAGTATTTTACTCTAATTACAACCTCGGTTCCAAAAAAGTTAGTTCATCAGCGAAAGGCCAGAAATGTGACTGGGTAAAAAAAAAAAAAGCACCTCAGAGAGGCAGAATCTCTTAGAAGTCAAGATGGGCAGAGGTTCAATAATCTGTGAGAAACTGCATCTACAAACTGTGGAGCACTTTCAGAAAAAATATTCTTCAATGTAAAATTGCAAAGACTTTGAATATTCCATAATTTATAGAACAAAATATCATCAAAAGATTCTGAGAATCTGGAGCCATCTCTCTGTGCAAGGGACATGACCAAAAACCAATATTCATTTAAAATGGACTGAGGTAAAGTGAAAAACTGTTCTGTAATCAAACAAATGGAAATTTGAAATTCTTTTTGGAAACCATGGACGCTGTATCCTCCGGACTAAAGAGGAGAAGGACCACCCAGATTTTAATAAGCATTCAATTCAAAAGCCTGCATAAATGGGGGTGCATTAGTGCCTGTGGTACTGGCAACTTGCACACCTGAAAGAGCACCATCAATGCTGAAAGGTATAGGCAGGTTTCAGAGAAACATATGCTCCCCTCCAGACATTGACTTTTTCATGGAAGGCCTTGCATATTTCAGCAAAATAATGCTAAACCACAAACTGAAGCTATTACAACAGCATGACTTCATAGTTGAACAGTCACTGGCTTGCCTGCAGTCCAGACCTTTCACTAATTGAAAACATTAGGCACAACATGAAATGCAAAATATGACAAAGAAGACTGTTGACTGGCTAGAATCCTATATCAGACAAGAATGGGACAACATTCCTCTCCTAAAGGTGCAGCAGCTGGTCTCCTCAGTTCCCAGACATTTACAGACTTGTTAAAAAAGAGTGGATGATACACAGTGGAAAACAAAGCCCTGTCCCAACTTTTGAGACATGCTGCTGGCATCAAATTCAAGATGAGCTAGTATCTATCATGAAATAATAAAATGTCTCACTTTAAACATTTGGTATGTTTTCTATGTTCTTTTGTGAATAACATAATGGTTTATGAGATTTGCAAATCATTGAACTGCGTTTTTATATATATTCCACGCAGAACTGGGGTTGTATTTAATGGATCTTAGTAAAGGTGATCTGGCTTAAAAAACTGTATTAGCAAGGAAATACAGAGTGCAGCACGCTGTGGTGTAAATGTGTTTATTTCAGGTGGACATTAAGGACCTTGGAAGTGAGATTCAGGTGATCGTGTTTACTCCAACCTGTCCCCGCAACATGTCCTGTATACTGATATGGTAACTCAATTTCAACAACGTAAATTCGTTAAAATATTAAAATCGAATAATAAAAACAGTGTGCAAACATATCACAGCATTTAAAGCTAAAGAAACCCAGCTGCATGACACTGTACTGTATTTCAGTACAACGTTAAAAGCTGATAGTTTGTACTATTATTGATATATTACATATGAAAGGCTCGACCAATCAACCAGTCCTCTATTTCTGGTACAAGATTGAGTTTCTTCATATTTATCAGCTGACCTTAATTATGCCGCTTTATGAACAGTAATATTAACATACAGCGGCCGACAGAGGCTGCATTGTACCTGAACATAGCAACATCAGGGACAGGACTAAAACAGAAATCCACGAACTAGCTGCCTAATGACACATAGAAAAAAAACCAAGTCAACGTGGTAAAAAACTGAAATAAACGGCAGCGTAAATGTACTCACCCGACGGCCTGTCTTTTCTCGGTTGGCCTTGGCCTTGGCCCTGCGTTGGCTAAGCTGAGATAACTGGACAGCTCTAGCTACAAACTATGACATTGACATCTAAACCGAAGCTGGTGATATAAGTGGATACGAAAGACAACCGTATGCCCTGTATCCTCTCCATGACTTGTAGCATAACTCATTTGGGTAATATTTTATTAAATGCGGACAGAAACGGCCGCCAGAGTTACTAGAACCAGCTAACGAAGCTAACCGAGGTAGGCAGCGGGCAAGCCTACCTCGGTATCCCTCAGCTGTGGACTGGTCACGTGACAATGATGCCTTCACTGTCAAAAGTAACGTTGGAAATCCAAATATATTTCACTTTATTATTCTCAAAGGGGCCAACATGGATATGAACGCCCAGTTTTATGGAAGCGTGATGTTAAGGGAGTGTGTAAACCTGGAACTTCTTTCGGCTGCTCCCGTTAAGGGTCGCCACAGAGGATCATCTGCCTCCATTTCACCCTATCCCTTATATCTTCTTCTGTCATAAAAACCCTCTGCATGTCCTCCTTCACTGCATCCATGAACCTTCCCTGTGGACTTCGTCTGTTCCTCCTGCACAGCAGCTCCATCTTCAACATCATTTGTTCATTTCCACTATCTCTCCTCTGCACATGTCCAAACCATCTCAACCTTGCCTTTATGACTTTGTCTCCAAACTTCTCAACATGAGCTGTCCCTCCAATGTACTCATTTCTAATCCTGTGCATCCTGGTCACTCCCAGTGAAAATCTCAACATCTTCAGTTCCACTGTCTCAAAGCAATACATCATAGCAGGTCTCACTACCTTCTTGTGAACTTTCCCTTTCACTCTTGCTGCCCTCCCTGACACTTGTCTGCACTCACTCCACCCTGCCTGCACTCTCTTCTTCCCTATTCTTGTGCACTGCCCGTTGCATTGGATAGTTGACCCCAGATATTTAAACTCATCCACCCCTACTACTTCTACTCCTTCATCATCCCACCTGCCTTACTCGCATTCACACACACATATTCTGTCTTGCCTCCTCTTCTCTCCCGTGCATACTCCCTCAGGCTCCCCTCCACCTGCTCCCTAATATCACTACACATCACAATGTCATTTACAAATTTAATAGTTCACAGAGACTCCTGCCTGACTTCATCTGTCAACTTGTCCATCACCAATGCAAACAAGAAGGGTCTCAGAGCTGATCCCTGATGTAATCACATCCCTGTAATCCTCACTCCTTCCACACACCTCACCACTGTCTCACTGTCCTTATACATCCTGCATCATCCTCACAAACTTCTCTGCCATATCTGACTTTCTCATACAATTCCACAGTTCCTCTTTTAGCACTCTATTATATGCCTTCTCTAGATTCACAAAGACACAGTGCAACTCCTTCTGACCTTCTCTATAACTCTCCATCATCACTCTCCAAGCAAACGTTGCATCTGTAGTACTCTTTCTCAGTATGAAGCCATACTACTGCTGATCGTCACCTCTCTTCCTAATCTAGCTTCAACAACTCTTTCCGATATCTTCATGGTATGGCTCATCAGCTTGATCCCTGCACATCACCCTTAGTCTTTAAGATTGGTACCAGTGCACTTCTTCTCCATTCCACGGGCATCATGTAAAAGCAAGTGATTAAGTGATACATATGATCCCTTTTTTATTGATTGAAATAAAGTTGCTCAGTAGCATAAAGTAACTTAAAACAATAAACAATAAAAATATACGTTCTATGTAAAATTGTAAATATTCCCAAACTTTTATCTATGAAGAATTACACACAGTTTTACCAGGTATATTAGCCGTTTACGAGGATGCTTGAACGCACCGCTGTTCAGACAATCCAATGAAAATATTAGATCATGCCTGTTTGGATATATTTTGACTAAAGTGTTTTAGTTTCTTTTTTTTTCTTTTTTAAACTGTCTTTAATTGATTTCAGTGAGAGAACAACGATTATTCTCCACGGGGAAAACATCTGCATTAAGTTATTTCAAAATAAAGCCTTTAGGTGGCAGCATATAGTAAAACCGCTCAGATTTTACAATCTGGGCTGCTCTAAAAGTGAGGTCCGGGTACATGTTTGGTGTGGGGTTGAGGAGCTCTAATGTCTGAAATCACTCTTTAGAAACTTTATGAAGATAGGCTACACCTGTAGTGGAAAGTGACGGTTTTGTCATTTCAACACCTGTGCACAGGGTGACCAGATCCCAACACACTAAATGTGGTGAAAACACTGTGATTGTGTGGGATAATGTGGGACATGTTAGCAATGCTGGGAGGTAATCTGAAAATTTCTTATCAAACTTACAGATAAAACTCAGTAGAGTGTGCAGGTTTGGGCATTTACCTCTTGTTAAGTAAATTCAAAAAGGATAAGAGAAAGCTGAAGTTTGTTGTCATGTTTTTATACTGTTCTATTCTTTTTCTGTGCCATTAATTAAGTGAACATTAATTGGGGCTGCACAGCGACACAGTGATTAGCACTGTTGCCTCACAGCAAGAAGGCCCTGAGCTCAAATCTAGCTGATGTTGGACGAGAGGCTCTGGCTCACAATCTCCGTAGTAGTTATATCCTCAAAAAGCAGGGTGACATTTTCTGTAAAAAGTGTTTACATTTTTAGCCATACTTCTCCAACTAGTCATCTGAGCTGCATGAAATGAAAACAAAAATCGACCATGAGATCATACACTTCAAAGATGACACAACATCATTGTGTCATCTTTACTGTCTGCTGGTGCCACACACACAAAAAAATGCACATTTGTAGCCATATCTTTCAAAACCAACAAAAACAAATTGACTGTGAGATCATATACTCCCGTGGTGACACCATGCTACCACTTCTGCCACCACCATCACCCCAAATCTTTTGTGTGAGCACAATAATGCAAAAACTGTTTGATGCAGGATTTTGAATTTTGGCACAGTGATAGACATCCATTAAATGTGGAACTGATTAGATTTTCAGTCTGAAAATACATATTTTCCACTAGGTGGGGTGTTCTGTAAATTCTTTTTTAAATTTTTAGCTGTATCTCTGTAACTGTTCATCCAATCTGTATGAAAATAAAACCAAACTGATCGTGGGATCATATACTTTCATGGTGACACCAAGTGGTGTGTGCTGTTGCCACAGCTGAAATCATTAAAAAAAATCTTTCAGTGATAGGAATCAACGTTGCTGCCACATATGTTGATTCTTAATCGTCAAATTTGCATTAAAAAATAATTTTAAAAAAATCCAAATTGACTGTGGCATCTAGCCTTTCATCAGAGCAGGTGGGGATTTTATACCATTAGTGGTCGCATGGCCACCACAGGGAGCTAGTTTTATTTTTTGCTTCTTTCTTTTTAATTTCTTTTATTTTAGCATCAACGAGATAAAAAGCCCATCAAAGCAAATATTTTGAAACATTGCTCTTGAGCTGAATTTCGAACAAATAATGCAGATCTAGCTCTGTTTTGGTCTGCTCATCCTTATGTTTTACATGTTTTGTAGAAAATACTATTCAAAATGTAATTCTGAATTACAGCAAATGTCATGGATAATACTCTAGAGATTTTAAAATTTTCATCAGTTTCACAACATTTCTTTAGTGAAACTTAAAATAGGAATGCATGTGTAATTTTTAACCTTTAGTTAAACAGAATCTATTTTTGTCATATCACCCTGCTTTGCCTTCTCGACCGTTACCCCTTCCTTTGAACCCAAACACTGATAAAGAAGGGGTCTAGTTGTTGTGAGTGTGAGCTCTGTACAGTACTCAGAGCAGAAGTCATCATACACTTCAGAGCCTTGAAGTCATTAATTATCCCACCCATCCATTTGGTCAAAGTTTGACACAGATCATGAGATGCTACCTCTGTGCATATATGTCATGAGACATGCATTAGTGGACTTTAACATAGACCCACACACAAATGCACTCGTAAATTATTTACACAACATAGTTAGGTTGTCAAGTTAATTAGCTTTATAAATTGATGTTAGACTGTGAGAAATTAACAGTTATATAACCTACTAGCATTTCTACTTGTTCTTATTGAGTTTTTGCACTCATTACTTGATTCACAATTCTGCTGTCACAAAGACAGACTCTAAAACATTTTTGATGACACAGCAGATTCCACTTGTGACAACGTTTGTCAGTTTACAGTCCCAGCTGCTCTTTGTTTGTGTGTCATGACCCTGTGTGCTGCTCTATTTTCCTCTATCATCTTTCCTGAGAATGACCTGACTTAACTTTGTGGAAAAGCCTGTTTTGCCTATATTGACTCTGTAAATATACAGAGATCCATTACTCTTTCGTTCATATCATATGGCTCTTAAGCTGTTAGGTAAAGCACAGATACATACAACATTTTCATTAAATATGCAGCTACTGTATATTTGAGTTAAAGAGGGAACACATTTCAAGGTCTGAACTGGGCATCACTGTAGCCACTGCATACTTATCTCATTCATAAGATAGAGAAATGAGGTGTGACAGTTAGTCAGGAGAGACAGACAGATTGCATAACTTATTCACAGCATTTTGCTTTCAATAACAATATAATTCAGTTCCTCCTCTTCATTCTCGTGATCCTTTAAACTGCAGGAGTACTCGTGAGTAGTAATGGAAGGTAATTACTCAATTTCTTTCATTTTCCAATGTGCTCTTGTCCTAATTAGAAGTCACTTGACTGTGCTCCCTCACTCAAAGTGCAAACATACTGTCCAGAGGTTTTTGACAATGACACTTTTTTTTGGTAATTTTTTCCTCTGTACGCCACCACAGTGAATTTTAAAATGAACAGTCTACATGTAATCAAACTGCAAGCTTTCAGCTATATTTCAAGGGGTAACAAAAGAATTGCATTATCTGTTTAGGAATGATATCCATTTTCATATATAAAATGTACCTTCGGCTGCTCCCTTGTATTCTACTCAAGTGGTCACCACAGCGGATTGATCCACATCGGTAATTTGGCAGAAGTTTTATGCCAGATGCTCCTCCATGGTAAGAGGGACTTGTGCCCCCACCTGGAATCGAAGCAGGTACCTTTCACTTTTAAGGTGAATGTGTAAATCACTACACTAAAGGGGGGCCAGCCATTTTCATATATAGCCCCCCATTTTCAGAGGCTCAAAAGTAATTGGACAAACTAACTTAATATTAAATGTAAGTTTTGCTTTAAATAATTGGCTGAAAACCCTTTGCAGTCAATGACTGCCTGAAGTCATGGACATCACCAAATGCTATATTTTCTTGCATAAGATGCTCTGTAAGGCCTTTACTGCAGCCTTTCTCAGTTGCTGTTTTTTTTTTTGTAGGTCTCTCAGCCTTCAGTTTTGTCTTCAGTAACTATTAGGTCAGGTGACTGACTTTGCCTTTGACGAATGACTTTCTTTGCCTTGAGAAACTCAGGCTGCTTTTGCTGTATACTTTAGGTCATTACCCAATTTGCACTGTGAAGTGCCTTCCAATCAGTTTTGCAGCATTTGGCTGAATCTGAGCAGAGAGTATAGCCCTGCACACTTCAGAATTCATCCTGCTACTTCTGTCACATCATAAATAAACACCAGTGACCCAGTTCCATTGGCATCAACTGGCACTTTAATTACACTTTTCTACTTTAACTGAGCACTCAAAGCACTTTTTACTACAAGCCTCATTCACACAGCACTTAATTCTATCCCTTTAAGCACATTTAACTATCATGTACACATTCACACTCCGATGGATGCATCGGGAGCAATTTGAGGTTCAGTGTCTTGCCCAAGGACAATTCAGCATGTACACAGGAGAAGCCAGGGATCAAACCACCAACCTTCCTGCTGGAAGATGACTGGTTCTACCTCATGAACCACAACTGCCCTCATAACCATACCATAACATTAGCACCACCATATCTGACAGATGATGTGGTAATATTTGGGTTAATGAGCTGTTGCTTTCCTTCTCCATACTTTTCTCTTCCCATCATTCTAGTACCAGTTCATCTTGGTCTCATCTGTCCAAAGAATCTAATTCTAGAAGAGGGCAGGCTTTTTTTAGATATTTTCCAAAAGTCTAATCTGCCTTCCTCTTTTGGAGTGTAAGCAGTGGTTCACACCTTGTTGTAAACTCTCCGTAATTACGTTCATGAAGACGTCCCCCAATTGTAAATTTTGACAATGATACACTTCATGCCTTGAGAGTAATCTTAACCTGGCTAGGTGTTGTAAAGGAGTTTTTATTCTAATATGGTAAAGAATTTGCGAGCTAATGTTATGCAAAAAATGTTGCAAGCTAGCCAGTGCATCCCTTCTCTTTAAAAATGTATCACATAGCTGTGTTTGGCCATTCTTTTCTGCGAGTTCCAGTGAAGAGCTACCAAATGCAATTTCAACTCTTGGAATTAACTCCAGATCTTTTATTTGCTTAATTTGTCATGGAATAATCAGTGAACAAGCCTCACCTGGCCAAGAAACTACTTGTCAGTCAATTGCCCAATTACCTTCACATTTATGTATAAAAATGGCTGTAATTCCTAAACAGTTAATGCATTACTTTCATCAAACTCCTTGAATCAAAGCTGAAGGTCTTTAATCACATCTCAACTATTTGATTTAAAATCCACCGTGACAGCGTACAGAGGCAAAATTACACAAAAACAATGTGCCATTGTCCAAAAACTTGTGGACCTGTATATTCACCCAGTGGCTCTGGGTGCATTGGATGGTGATTTTTCTGCTGGCCATTTAAAACCCTGTAATATTTTAACACCCAGCAACACTGAAGATGTGTCACTTCCTTTTTGGCAGTGTTGAAAGGCCTTGGGATCACTTTTATAAACTTCTGTAATTTCTCGCAAGTTTATGTCCATTAACTGGGACTGATTTTGTGACTTCTAATAGTTGTTTTGCTCTCATCAACTCTTATTTCTTATACACTCAAAATGCATGACTGCAGTTGAATTTCATGGAAATTATAAGTACCCAGTGTTTATCTGTCCATCAGAGTGTTTTTGATGTTTTGTACTTTGCACTGCATGTATCAAATACATGCAGTGCAAAGTACAAACCATCCACAGCAAACACATCTGCAGCAAAAAACCAAAAAAAAAACCAAAACATCAACCTGATCATAGCATGTTTAACCTGGATGTTAATTACACCCCTGCTTCCAAAAAGATTGGAACACTGTGTAAAATATAAATAAAAACACAATGCAATGATTTGCAAATCTCATAAATCAACATTTTATTCACAAAAACATATCAAATGTTGAAAGTGAGACATTTTATAATTTAAAAACAATACTAGCTCATCTTGAATTTGATGGCAATAATGCATCTCAAAAAAGTTGAAACAAGGGCAACAAAAGTGGTAAAAAAAATTGCTGGAGAAACATGTTAGGACTAATTAAGTGAATTGGTGACAGGTCAGTAATGTCAAAATAATGTTCCTTAACTTAAAATTGCAAAGACTTTAAATATTCCATCATCTACAGTACATAATATCATCAAAAGATTCTAAGAATCTGGAGTCATCTCTGTGCACAATGGACACTGTAGAAAACCAATATTGGATGCCGGTGATCTTCGGGCCCTTGGGCAACACTGCATCGCAAACTGGCATGATTCTGTCATGGAAATCTCTGCGTGAGCTCTCTTCATTGTCTGTGAACACAGTTGACCGTACCATCCCCAAATGCAGGTTAAAGAAGTTATATGTGAACATGAGCCAGAAACACCTCTGTCTTCTCTGGGCTAAACCTCATTTAAAATGGACTGAGGCAAAGTGTAAAACAGTTCTGTGGTCAGATTGATCAAAATTTGAAATTGTTTTTGGAACTCATGGATGCCATGTCCTCCAGACTAAAAAGGAAAGGGGTCATCTGGCTTGTTATCAGCACTTAGTTCAAAAGCCTGCATTTCTGACTGTATGGGAGTGCATTAGTGCCTATGGTACTGGCAACTTGCATATCTTGAAAGACAAGATCAGTGCTGAAAAGTATGTGCGTGTTTTGAAACAACGTACGCTCCCCTTCAGCCAATGTCTTTTTCAGGCAAGGCCTTGCATATTTCAGCAAGTCAATGCTAATGCTAAACCACATACTGCCGCACAGGATGGCTTTATAGTAGAAGAGTCCAGGTGCTGGACTGGCCTGCCTGCATTCCAGACCTTCACCGATTGAAAACATCTGGCACATCATAAAATGCAAAATATGACAAAGAAGACCCGGGACTGTCAAGCTACTGGAGTCCTATATCAGACAAGAAATGCAAACATGGCCCTGTCCCAGCTTTTTGAGATGTATTGCTGCCATCAAAGTCAAAATGAGCTAGTATTTTTCATGAAACAGTAAAATGTATATCTTTCAACATTTGATATTTTTGATGTTTTTCTATGTTCTTTTTTGAATCCGGGATCCGGTGTAAAGTCTCTGAGAATTACCAGTGCAAATTAATCAGCTGGGGTGACCCTTGGGGAAAAGGCAAAGGAGCACCCAAAGGTACATATGCACATGTAATGCAAAAGAGATGTTGTTTACAAACAGCTTTTTGAGTAATGCATTCTTTAAAAATACTAATTTGAGGGCATGCTATTTCTTGCACCTTAACGTTGTCTAATAAATGTGAGGCACACTGCTCCCTTTCATCAGAAACTGAATCAGTCTAAATGTATCCATTCAGACTTGACTACATAACTGACTACACCAACCTTCCTAATTCAAGACATGACATTATTGGTTTGAATATTACCAATGTGAATGCTGCACATGACTCCAGTTTGTCATTTTGCACAATCACAAGGCTGGTGGATAAATTCATTATCGAATAACCAACTGGTATCCTGAGTGTAGTTAGCTGACCAACATTCACAATAATACAGTTTTCTTTAAGGGTGCCTGAGTGGGAAAATAGATTCCAGATGCTTCTTCTCTTTCATAAGAAATGCTATCGAAGTGTACTTGAATAAGCCAAAAAATGGCTGCATCTTACTGATGGGCCATTAGTTGCTCTGTAGCAAGTGATATTAAATTAGCAAGTTGCTGATGTGCAGGTGTACGTGTGCACAATTTTTGCAAGTTTCCTAATCTGGTAAAAACAAATACCAATGCTTTGTTAGAGGTCTGGTAGAAAAAAAAGCCACAACGCCAAGTTCCCTGATAAAAGGAAGAGAAACAAGTCTACTGAGGTTATTTGCTGCAGCAGCACTTTATATTTTATCACACCTAATTTGAGAAAGAGACAGATAACTTCAAGTAAATTGTAATGTCTAGTATGTGGCACTGCACATCCTCCATGCTAGTGTTTCTTTCCACACTGGGAGGGGTGGATATTTGAATGCAATCAAGGCTTATGCATGCCTTGATCTTTTAAATTAAATCTATATTACATTTCATTTACTCTATTATGGAAAAATCCAGATACTAATATTCCTGAACGTTCCATTTTAAATATTACGAGACAAAGAGCAAGTCTTATAAATCCATTTCCATCTACATGTAGGCCACCATTTCAGTGTTCAGCCAGATGGTTTGCAAAATTATACCTCAATTAATGCACTGTGGTATCATTGGTATAGGAACATCTCAAATTGTAACAAGATATACACTGACTGGGTGAGACAGAGCTGCAGTAGTTAGCATTGCCACTTAACAGCAAGAAGGCTCCTGGTTCAAACCCAGTCTGGGGCCTTTTCTGTGTGGAAGTTGCATGTTCTCCTTGTGTCTGTGTAGGCTTCCTCCCACAGGCCAAAAGCATGATTCTAAACTAGCCAAGGACATGAGGTAGATAAATAGAATAAAGAGAATGTATTATTAAAATGCAAGTTGTAACCTAAAGTACTTTGAGTGATTAATAAGATCAGAAAATATATATATATATATATGTGTATATAT
>VUQH01031142.1:0-20135 GCA_015106775.1 Etroplus canarensis | reverse complement strand
AGCAAATCTGTTTGGCACAGGAAGGCATCAAGATCACCATGTTGCATGCCAACTTGGTGGACAGGACAGGTTAAAAATGGTATTGAAGCTCTTAGTACACACCCTAGTAACAAACCTGGGTGTGTAAAGAAGGAAAAAAGAATGCTTTTCTATCGCTTCCTCTGCTGCACACACCCATATGTGGTGGTTGTGAATGTGTCTATTTTTTGGTTGAGATAGTTACTGAAGGTTATAAGTAAGGGGCTCTAAGATATTCATCAGAAGTCACTCACTTCATACTGGCAGCTTTAAGTAATGTGACCTTCCACTTATATTACCACTACTTAAATGAGTGAAAACCAGCAACTAATGCTTTGAAACATTATTTTTTTCATTCCAATACTTTTTTCTAGTTTTGCTTCACCATATTTTAGCATGCACCTTTAGTCTGATTTCTCAAAGAGGAGAAAATTTCACATGCCTAGGCCTTATTAATAAACAGATGCTTTGATGTGCCATGGCATGACAGTACGGTGCTGCACATCGGCTGCATTTTGATTGTAGATTTGCTGTGTAAAAAGACAACCCAGGTGGATATCAAAGGCAGAGCTAGGGAGGCAAGATGAGAGGCTGCTGGACATGTTATTCATTAGTTCATCCAGCTCCTGTGTGTCATTAAGAGTATACAGAACATACAAAAACATTTTAAAATTTTTAGGCCTTCCTGACCGAATTGATGTCTAATCATGAAATTGTAAAAATGTATTACCATATATATATATATATATATATGTGTGTGTGTGTGTGTGTGTGCGTGTGTGTGTGTATATTATCCTTGTGAGTTTTAGTTCACACAAAAATGTTGAGCTTGTGGCTACCAGAGTATTAGAGGTGAGTGATGCCTTCAAAGCAGAGTTGTTGCCTAGACACCAATAGCAGGTTAAACTGTTTTTGTGGACAATGATTAACAAAGTGTCAGCAAAATAGTTTTTATTGCTAATGCACACAGGTTGGGGAATCTTGATCATTGTTAATTATGGAGGCCTTGTGTGTGTCATCACCAGCAGGAGAGAGATGAGGTGCTGCTCATTATGCCCTGATTGATGTCTGTTCCAGTATCTGACAGACACAAGCTGTTACCTTCTTAGAAATGGGCTCCCTGACATTTTCTGAGAATCTGTATAGGATGTGTTGAGCAGTCAAACCAGAGGAATCAAAAGTTTTCCTTCACAAATTAAAACATACTTTATATGTAAAATAGTTGCTACTGGCTACTTAATTATTAAAAAGGGACGTGACAAGAGCATTGAAAGCACGACTTCATCAAAAGAGATTTGTGGCTTGGTAGCTAATGTTTATGGAACATCAACTCAAAATTGCACATGCAGCTGTAGCAATTCAGAAGTGAAGACCCATGAGCATGACACTGAAAGTCAGGGGCATTTTCAGGATATATGGGGTGGCACAGGGCCACAGAAATACATTCAATGTAGAAAATGGTGTAGATCTGCAGCTCCGTGTCCTATTACAGATTTATTATGTACACAATGTACACAATTTTGTGCTCAGGTTAAAAAAAAATATATATATAGAATCTTTAAGTAAAAGTTATAATTGTCACAGTGTGGTTTGAGGACCCAAAAGTGGACAGACTCAGGCACAGAATTAAAAGTTGGTTTAATGAATCACAAGGTGTAATAAAATTCAAAAACAAGGTGAAGGCAAAAAGCAGTCTCTGTCTCCAAAATGAGTGGATGTTGCTCCAAACAGAAGGTTCTAGATGAAAGTGGGTTTGGCAGTTTTGGCTTTTCCTTAGAGTGGTGTGGCTTGACTTAGTGATCCTAGAGAGGCAGCAGAAACAGCAGGTAAGGACTTGGTGTGACAAAACCAGAAACATGACTAGATCTTTGAAATAGCTTACTACAGTGTAGGTGAGGCTAGTGATGAGACATAGTGTGCCGAGGATTCAAAGCGTGTGTCAAGAAATCCAAGAAGGATTTTATGATGTATCGAGGCTCGCTTCCTCAAGGGCGAGTGGTGTCACTGATGACATCTGAAGCCTCGCTGGTTCAGGAAGTGATTTGAGTGTTGGTGTGATTTATTAATATATATATAAAGCGCAATGGATCCCCGCAGAATTTGCATGTTATTGTTCATGCTGGAGTTCTACCCATTTGCCATGTGAAAGGGTTTTCTTCAAAGCCAGAGAGGTTATTTCCAAAAAGAGAAACAGACTGAGTCCAATCACAATGGAAAAATTATTGTTTATTTATAAAAATAAATAAAGTCACCATCACCCCAGCAGTCATAAGCATAATCACTGTCCCATCTTTTGAAAACACTGTTACAGTTTCAACTTAAACATCTCATCTCCTATAGGATTTATTTAAGCATTCACTTTTATCATACTGACAAGTTTTTTGAGATTATTAGACCTCTATAATCATTCCCCACACAACAATCAAAAGCAGATTAGATGAATGAATGAATGAATGAATGAATGAATGAATGAAGGGCACAAACTCAGATTAAGGTTTTTATCATTTCTATTCTTTACAGTGATTATTCCCATACTGGCACTGTTGTGAGACAGCCAAAAGGCCATCACAAATATTTGAAAAGACAATAAAGGTTAAGAACAGCAGGGGGGTTGTGTGCACATGAAGCCTTGAGAAATTAACCTTTCTTTAAACCATTTGGATAAAAAGGTTCAAAGGCTTCATGAGGCTTCATCTGGCCATCACTAGATAAGGCTGCTCAGCTTACAAGTCCTGGATAATGAGAAATGAGGAGCAACTGCGCCAACACACTCTGCCCACACCAGCATCTGATACCAAGTACAGTAGTTAGACGCACCCCAGACAGTGAGAGAGGAGAGAGAGAAAACCACAGAGAAGAGAAAGAGAGAAACCAGTAGTGTTGGTGGATTTGGAACAACTAATTCGGAATAAGAATCGATCTTTTGAAATGCTTGAAACATCTCACCACAGCAAAATCTGGTGGCCAGATAAATGTGGGATTTTAATTTTTTACGCTCAAACAGTGGATTGTTTCCTTGTGTCTTGTGCTTTTTTGTTTCTTGTGACTTTTTTTTGGTTTATAGTATTATTTGTATGAAAGGTTATTTTTTTTAATCAGTCAGTATCTACAGGGGGTGCTTCTGTACATATAAATGTCAGTCAATATTTATAGGGGATGCTTCTGTACATTTATGAATGAATTTTTCTTTGAGAACATAACATAAAATAACACAAAAACATGAAATTTACAAAAAGCCATCATGAAACCCCGATAAACAAACAATGTCTATCAAAAGCCATCATAAAAATATGATAAATAAACAATGTCTATAAAAGTATCTTACTTTGAATTCACACAACAGAACCCTCACCATAACGTGTTCGAATAGGAGCAGGAAGAAACAAATGCTTATTAACCCCCACCCTGGTGCAATCCATCATGTAACTGGTGATACTGCCTAATGTAAAACATATACGTCATCCAATACCCTAATTAATATTATTTTTTGTAATTTCTTTTAAAAAATGAGAAAATTGCTGGAAATCTTGACCAAAAGCTGCAACATGGCAACTGCCAAGCAAATTAACAACAGACAAATTATACTGGGGTGAGTGATTGATTGATTAGGAACAAGTGAGGCAGAAAATTGGTAGGAAAAGTAAACAAGGCAAGAGAAACTAGAGTAAAAGTAAGTGAAACGCACAAAGATGGGTGGTTTCAAAATAAAGCAGAAAATCGTTAAACAAAACAGAAAGGAAATAATCATGATAGCAACCACTTTAGAATTTAGAAGGGGAATTATTATATGTTTTTTTTCTGCTGGCTATTTTTCAATCAAATTCTCTATATGGCATCAAGGTCCCCTTATTAGAATTTACAAGAACTTTCAACAGTGTCACAGAGTCCAAGAGATGGCTTTGTTCTGTAATATTTTTCTCTTTAAGGTCAAGGGTAAACTTTCCTGCTTAACCATAGCCGTGTTTGCATTGCCTTTTTAATGCATGATGTGTACCAATGAATGGGCCCTTATCCTGGATGCACAGATATATCCTTGAACATGTTGAAAACATTTCCTTCCTTCGAAAAACCATTTCATATATGCACTTTTCATGTTGTGTTATCGAACCTATTAATCACATAAATTATATACATATTATATACATGAATTGCATATGCTGACTTTATTATATATAAATTGGAATAAATACTGCATATGTCTACCAAGTGTACATTAATGTACATCCAGTCAGTAGAAAAGTAATTTTGTGGTCAGTGTGGCTGATCACTCTCAGTCTTGGACTGGTAAACCACAAGAGATTAATAAACCACCACAGTAAGACAAGAGTTTAAAAAACACAGTCACACAAAGTCCACACACACATGCCCCATTAAGCTTGCTATTTTTGTATAAATTTGATTTTATGGTGTAGATAAACCAGTGTCCCTTCCGAAACATGACTTAGTGATATTATGATGTCAGTGGGTCATCTGGTTACCTGACTGCTCTGATAATGGCAGTTATAGGATATTGCACCATTCCCTGGGGCATGATTTGATGCCAAATCTTAGTGAGTTTCTGTGTTGTTATGACTTTTTATTGCCAGCAAAATAACACACAACGCAAACTATTTCTCATAATTATCATTCGGTAGCTTACTATATTTTCAGCAGAGTATAAGAAGAAGTTGAAAATAATTTAGATTATTTTTCCTGTTGTATTTGTTTTTATTGGGATGTAGCCTAAACTGCAAAATCAGTAGTGAAAATAATAAAAGGCTCATTTATTTGTAAATCACACATGGCAAAGAGTTTTCTTGCTAAGTGTAATTTATGCATATTTATAATGCAACAAGCAGCAGAAAGCAGCACAGTTTCCCTCTGCCTCCTCTGCTTTTGAGTGTTTTTTAAGTGTTTACACATACAGTACAGTGACATGATATTTGGCCATACAGACTGCAAATTATCTTTCTGGCGCACTAAAGCACTCACAGAGAGTTTTCATGTGATGTCAGACTCAATTATTAAAAACTGATAAAGCACCAAAGCTTGCAACAGCAGCCCAGATTTTCCTTTCTCTGTTGACAGACTCTTCAGTTAACTTTGCAGGAGGGAGATGTTGTTTATCAAAGAGGGAAAAAGGGAGTAACACACACACAAATGTTCAGGGCAGGCTCGCCCAGTGAGGGATCTGACCACCCACAGCTTTACTCTGTGATGGCAGAGATGGGAATGGAATTTGGGCCTGTTAACACCTATAAATCACACACATTCGGCTCCGCTTGGCTGTTCCTGATGTGATGTGATATTAATCCCCTCAGTGCATCACACAAAAATACACCTTTTGTATTTTATTCACGAAGGGACAACTGTGACCTTTCAGATCCACCAAGAGATGTGTGGTTTTCATAAAGCAGAGGTCTGAGGAATTCTCTGACAGGGTTTTAGTATACTGGTGACATCTGCTGGTCAGACAACAAAACGTCAAGTAACACAAAACCTAACAACTGAATTAGCTGGTACTATAGATTCGGCTTAAATATTTCTGCATACTCTATATTTTGTAAAAGTGTAATGTAAAAATAACACCACTTTGCAAAATAGGCTATTAAGATAACAGTCTCAATAGTAACACACAAATTTTGAGAGAACTTGAGAGATTTAAGGTACAATATGAAAATTTCATTACTATATGAAGGATTATTACTTACTCTACATTCTATTTTTACCATATCGGTTCTTTTCATTTGTTTGGTTTTTTTAGTTGTGCTATCATGCACAGCCAGGAAGACTGCATTATCTTCCTATAAGAGTGTACACTATTACTGGTAGTTTATTATTATTATTTTTATTTTTAATATTATTGTAAAAAATAATAATGTGCAACTGTATTAGCAGTGGGGTGTTATTCTTGCAGGCTACTTCTACAGAAGATGAAGCCGTAAGAGTAGCACGGGGTGGCTACTCTTATAATGATCCAACTGCAGCTCATTGCTTGCACATATTTTTCTTTTTTATTCAGTTCCTGTGGTTGTTATTTTTTCTCTAATTTGAACAAAAAAAGTGATAGATGTATTGTTGTTAGCCTAATAAAAGTGCCCATTATAGGGGTAATAATGTATACATTTCTTATGCTGATTAAAAAGAGCTCACAGAATTCCAGTGTGGTACTGTAATAGGATGCCACCATTGCAACAAGTTATTTGGTGAAATTTCTTTCCTCCAAGATATTCCATGATTAACTGTAAACTGTATTTGTGCAAAGTGGAAGCATTCAGGAGCCACAGCAACTCAGGCATGAAGCAGACATCTAAAGTTGCAGAGCTGATTCACCAAGTGCTGAGGCACATAGTGAGTAAAAGTCACCAGCGCTCTTCAGACTCAGTAACTGCAGAGTGCCAAATCTCTTCTGGCACTAACATCAGCACAAAGAGTGTATCCTGGGAGTTTCATGGCATGGGTTTCCATGGCTGAGCAGCTGTATGCAAGCTCTTGGTACATCACTAAGAACAATGCCAAGCATTGGATGGAGTGGTGTAAAGCATGCTGCAACTGAACACATGGAACAATGAAAATGTATTCTGTGGAGTGACGAATCCCAATTCTTTATTTGGACGTCTGGGTGAGTCTGGATTTGACAAATGCCAGCAGAACATTACCTGCCTGATTGCACTGTAGCAACTGTAAAGTTTGCTTTTATAGGGTTGGCCTGGGGCCATTAGTTCCCGTAAGGGGAAATCTTAAATCTTTAGCTAACCAAGACATTTTGGACATTTCTATGCTTCCAACGTTACGGTAACAGTTTGGGAAAGCCTTTTTCTGGTTCATCTTCACTATGCCCCAGTGCATAGTCATGTTGGATCAAAGCAAGATCCATAAAGGTATGGTTGAATACGTTTGGTGTGGAAGAACTTGGCTGGCCTGCACAGAGCCCTGACCTCAACCTCATTAAGCAATTTTGGGATGAACTAGAACAAAGATTGAGATCCGGGCCCTTTTGACCTTATAGTGTCCCTAAATATAAATAGAAAAAATACTTGTGCAGTATAATGTCCACTTTTGCTTCAGTTTGTCAGCAGCACTGTTAGTACTCTGGTTAGTTTTAGTAATTTCATTAAATTTACCTATTTAACCCAGTGAGTTACTAGATAACTCTGATGGTTTAAGAGCTAATTAGGGGAGGAAAGAAGAAAATGATATTTCCATTTCTGAAGTTTTGGTGTACTATTGGAAGGATAGTTATGCCAGTACAAGAGTAATAGTAACAGCAATAGTTATCCTAGCTGTAGAAATACTAGTATCAGTAAGCACCACTAGTAGTACTAATGGTTTTTCATCTTCTGATCTCAAAAAGTGCAGTTATTCTATATCATGATTGCATTGTCACAGCATTAGATATCAGTTAAGGACATGTTTTTGTGCATTAGGTTACATTAGGTTTGTTGAACAACTTTGTTGACATTGCAGATAAAAACCTTTGTAATCATTCATGCTTATACATGAAGTCACTGCCTTCAGATTATCCCCCTGCTATGAGTCTCTGTGGGCACCATCTCTTCCCATCTGTGAGTCAGTCATCAGTTCAACAACAGACTGATTGTAGAAATACACACTGACTAGCACGGCAAAAACATTCTTCAAGCCATCCTGACCCTACCATCCCCATCATAATCCCGAGAAGAATAAAACATAGCTGAAGGGAGACCACAAAAAATAGAAACATTTGGTAGAAGTACAGTTTGACAGCAGATTATATGATGTAACAAGAGGTTATTTCATGCTCCCATGTATTTTGGGGCTCAAATTGGCTTCAGGACTTAAAAAGGAAATTTTGTCTGAGAGATGACACTCTAACCTTTACGCTCTAAGCCTTGGCCTCTCCATTCTGGGGGATCAGCAGAGGGTTACCCCAATCCAATACACATTTCATTTCAAATCCATGGGCTATGCAGCCTTCACTCTTCATGAAGGGCTGCTGCCAAAATCCTTTCGGCAACAGGAACTTTTGCTCCCACAAAGCCATTAGTGAGGTCAGCAGATGCTAAAAGATAAGGCGTTGCAAGTCAATTTAGCTTAAAGATGTCTCTGTGCAGACTAACCAGTCCCCCTTCACATAAAACTGGGAAAGACATTCCTTTATGGACCTGGCTTTGTGCACAGTCATACATTTTATGAACCTGTAACAATAAAATACTTTAAAGTTTAACCACAAATGTGCTAGCACATAAGGACATGAGATTTCTAAAGCAGTAATTGCTGAGTTCATCAAGATATCAATAAGATAAACTGCCTAAAGGTTACGTATATGGTTCACAGACGAAAAGTCATAAGTTATGCTTGAATTTTCATGTGTACAGCAACAGATCAAAACAACTGCTGACTGAATGCCTGCCTCAGATACACTTACATTTTAACCATAACAAAACAGAGATGCTGCTTGCCACCAAGCAAAGCAGGTATTTGCTTGAGGTCTCAGACCTGCAAGGGTTGACAAACTTGAGCGTGTGTGGCTGGGAGTCAGAGTCAGGACACCATCAGGAGACTTGTTAGCAGACCTGGGAGGCTGAAAGAATGAAGAAGCTAGTAGTTACAATATTAATACCTCAGAATGAGTCAACCTGGGCTTGGATACATGGTGTCTGTCATTTCTAATGTGTTACCCATGGTTTTGTAGGACACTAGTAATGGAGTTATTTGGAGGGGAAAATCAACTAATTGGAACCTACTTTTTGCACTTAACTGATGAAAGCTGTGTCTGACTGAGCTAATTGTCAAGCTCTGAAATTTAGATGCAAAGAAATTTGGTAGTCTAAATTACTAAGACTGTGTAATTTATTGTACTATATGTGCAATGATGTGTTTTTATTTAACTGCATTGTTTTTTTCTGCAATTGTAGTGTAGGCCTTGTCGTTTTATGATACTGAAAAATTGTATATTTTCATGATGCAAAAACCTGAGTAGCCAGTGCAGTTACCCTGCCCATAACATAATGGCAATGAACACTGGCTGGAGGGGTCCCCTCTGAATTTTTGCCTAGGATCCTAACAGACTCTAGAATCCCCACTGCAACAAAGCACAAAGGTTAAACACTCGGTTTCCATTCAGTTTTTGACAGTTGGAATCTTTACACAGATAAAAGGTTTATCACTTCAACAGAATACATGTGACGTCTCCTGAGGAATAAGATTATCTTTGCAATTTTGATTAGTTTACAGGATATAATTAGCATTCACTGTTTTTTGGTTTACCAATTATACCTGATTGTAAATCCATTCATAGGTAGAGTGCATCATCTCCTTCATCCTGCTCACTGACTGTTTGTTTTCCTGTGTAATTAGGTCAGTAGAACTCTTTGCTTGCAAACTCATGAATTATTGATTAGCAATAGTCTGCCAATTTTGCAACTGCACTTTCATCAGTTTATTCGTTTTCACTGGAGACATTCTACATAATAAGCATGCTCACAATTTTAATTGGTGTGTAGGATTTAAGATAGAAGATAATGTGACTGAGAGTTCCTGAATATAAAGTAAGATTCATAAGTTTTTCTTATAATCACCAGGGTGCATGCTGTAGTATACAGGATTCTCAAGGGACAAAATTATTTCTAACAGCAAAAGCACATTCTAATTTATCAAGCATGGAGTGCATTTATAGGTTTAACACATATAAGGCACAAACATCACCTAACCAAACATTCAAATGTGTCAAATCCACAAACCTGGAGGTTTTTGTTTTTTCCCAGAATGTAAGTACGCTGTTTAAAACATTAGTTTAAACTCTTTTTAGTGCAATTCAAAATAAAACAGGAAAAAACTCAACAGAATCTGAGTGGGATGTTGTTATGAACCAGTGAGGGGATTGAGGAACTGGGAATGTGTCCACATCTAATTTTGGCTTTATTAGTTTTAACTTATATTGCATTCACTCAGACTTTTTCTGCTAAATAATGATAATAAATGTAATCAGATTATCTTGTATCACTGATTTACACTGGTGCCAGAGCATATAATGATGGGGGAGGCTGGTGGGTTTGAAATACAAACTTTTACCCCTAGGCAACAATACAAATTAATCTGGCAATGCTGGACATGAAACTCATACCAGACAAGTGTATCACAAATACCTGGAGTAATATTTGAAGGAACATAACTTGTTGACAGTTGTTGATGAAACTATAAGGCATTCATAGTAAATTACAGTGAATGTGAAGCCTTGCAAACATAATCATATGAGAGATAAACAATGTCTTGTGTAAGTTTTGCTTAAGATTTTGGATATATTATATATAAAAAAAAATCACACTTCTATTTGAAGACATGTTCATTAAACTGAAAAAAAATGGCTCAAGGCTTATTTAAAGAAACAGACCCTGTCCAAACATGTTTTTTTTTCTTTCAGTGTTCATTTTGGATTAAATCTGAATCACCAGCTGAGTCTGAGCAGCTCACTACAGGTACAGTGGGGTGTTTTTAACAGTCATTTCGGGACAAGCCCTTCACCTTTTAATGCTGACAAAGTCTTTGAGTTCAGTCTGGTTTGTTTTTACTGTTCTGTACACTGTAATTTTGTATAACAGATATTTTGTAGGGTTTATTTTTCCAAAATAAAGCTCTGTGACATTGTAAGTCCATAAAGTCCAGACACACATCCTGCTGGGTTGGCTTAATGACTAGTTAATAAGATTTTACTGGAAAAAAATGCAATAAGAACATAAAGGATGCCAGCATGACAACACAAAATGGCACACATTATCAATTTATAGTAATAGTTCTGGTTTTGATTGCATACATGTGATGAATGCAGCTCTTCTGTTGACATTACAGAACCTGACTTTTTACTGTAGTTTTCCTCTAAGTTTGAAGCTGTCATTAACTGACTCAGAGGAAAGAAGTCTGCCACAATTAAATCACATTCAATACATACCAAATTTAACATTTTTACCTTACTTTATGTAACATGTCAGTTTTTTCTCTTTGACATTATTTTATTATTATTGTAACAGGAATCTGATCATATGTTCAAACTCCTTATTTGGTTTAGTCTCTGTTGCTGTTTGGGCTGCACACTTTTTCCTAACTGAAAGAGGTTGTTGTTGTTATTTTAAAATCAGGTAACATTAAAGTCAGTTCACAGGACACTGTCAGTGTGTCTCTGCATAAGAGAGGGAAGTAGAAAAGGAGAAAGAAAAGACAGGCAGACATAGAGAAAGATACCACTATATGGACAAAAGTATTGGGTCTCACCTCTTAATCATTGAATTCAGGTGTTTCATTCAGTCCCATTGTCACAGATAGATAAAATCAAGAATCTACCCATGCAGTAAGTGATATTATTGCCAACTGGAAGCATTTAGAAACCACAGCAACTCAGTCCCACAATGGCAGACCACTTGAAGATGCCAAGCGAAGTCCAAACCTCCTCCGATATGAACATCAGCACACAGACTGTGCACCGGAAGCTTCGTAAGGTTCCATGGCCAAGCAACTGCATGCAATATGCAAGATCTACATTACCAAGCACAATGCCAAGTGCCATTCTCATTTCTCTATTCAGCAACCTGATGGATACAATTTCCCCTGAAATTATTAAAGTATTCTGAATTTGATTCTGATTCTGAAGTCTGGGTTTTGTAAATGTCAAGAGAAAATTACCTGTCTGACTGCACTGTGCCAACTGTAAAGTTTGGTGGAGGAGGGGAAATGCTATGGAGTTGTTTTTTGGAGACCCTTAGTTCAAGTGAAGGAAAAGCACAATTCTTCAGCTTACCAAGATATTTTGGACAATTCTATGTTTCCAGTTTTGGAAAGACAAAATATTGTTAATGAATGAATGACCTAATGAATGAATGAATTAATTAATTAAGCTTAAAATGCCTAAAACCATCAGATAAGTGTGCAGATAGGAGCAATTAGGCAAATATTGTACTTTGTACTGCTATTACTATACAATTTGTTTTAAAACTTTAGTTGCTTGTTATTTCACAGATATATTGCATTATTAAGACATTTAAGTGGTATGCCGACTTTTACTTTAGTAAAAATTCTAAAAATATTTATACAACTCAAATTTTGTTTAAACCCTTGTGCAGCGCCACATTTCTCTTGGTAAATCAGCAACCGGACACTGTACTGCACATCAACCTGAAAACTGTGCCCAGTGCTGTCTACACCAGTTTTTTTTACACATTTTTTATTTCGAATTAAATATTCTGATTTCCTATTTATTCTTGGCGACACACAATCCTGAAAAACAACCCTGATATTAAATCACATACTTCATTGCGGCCAATACATAATTAAGGGGCAGCTATGTCTCATAATACATTCTTATGGAAGCGGGAGGTCTGCGCACATTAAAATTGTTATAATAAATTGTTTTTGAAATTTAAAAAAAAAACAAAAAAAAAAAAAAAACAGGTTTCAAGTGCTTTTTGGGGTTTTTCATTTCAGGTAAAAATTTTCTGATTTCCTGTGAGCACCCCTTGACTCCCCCACCACCACCAGTGCCACCCCATGTAGAAAATCCTGGGAACGCCCCTGGTTGTACCTCGGTCTGGAGGTAATCGTCACACCGGGATTACGCATCTTTGACCTCCAGCACTGCCAACAGTAAGCGGCTCAGTGAGGCGGTTCTACCAGCGCGACCAAATCCACCAGCAGCAACCGGTTTGTCACATGACTAGTGTGCGGCTCTGCCTGCTTGCCTGCGTGTGTGTGTGTGTGTGTGTTGTGTGTAGCTTTTATTTCCGTGTTCGCACAGGGAGCGCTGAGCTGAAGAAACTCATTGAGCTCCGCGGCTTCTGCGCGTCCTGCGTTTCACGCCGTGCGGGGATCTGTCGTGCGGAGGAGGAGGAGGAGGTGGAGGAGGGGGTGGGAGACATTCACGCAAGCAGGACCATGCTCACGCGGGTGAAATCGGCCGTGGCCAGCTTTATGGGTGGTGTGATGGCCGGGGGCTCCAACGGAGACCATCCCTGCGGCTCGGATCTGCCGCTCAAATTCCCGTACAGCAGACCGGAGTTCCTGGGACTGTCGCCGGACGAGATAGAGTGCTCGGCGGATCACATTGCGAGGCCGATCCTCATACTGAAGGAGACCAAGCGTCTGCCGTGGTCCACCGGCTACGCAGAGTGAGTATAACCTGTATGCGTCCATCTTTTCTTGCACACACACACACACACACACACAGCATCCTTTGGATGTGAGCGTGTTCTGCGTGGACCACCGGCAGCTTTTATCCTCATTATGACCCGAGAACACCTGAGAACAGCTGATGGATCCAGCACAGTGCCAAACATTAGAAACATGACACTACTAAGCTGAAGGTCGTTATGGACTGTCCTCTGCAGCCACTTACTTTTGTGATGACGTAGTAAATGGAAAGATGCCATAAAGTAGGTTTATAATAAGGTTAAGCTGCACATCACAAGATCATATCTTTTTTTTATGTGAGATGGGAGTGCACTGGTAAGCTCTCATTGACCCAGGTTTACCATTTTATTTGGATCAGCAGTTTCGAGTGTGAAAAGTCTAATTTTAACGATTTAAACCTGGAGAATTACTCTGGTTGTATTCTGTGTTGCATATGAGACACTCACACCCTCCTCTTACTTGATAACTGAGACCAAAATTGCAACCAGACCTAAGATCTTCTGTTGTACTATTGGTCTCATGTTTAGGCATATATAATCCATTTGGCTCTCTGCATCCTCCTACCAAGGCTGCAGTAAACTGCAATACAAAACTGTGTTGTAATCTTAATGGACAAGTTATAAACAGCATTTGGTGCAGCTGCTGGAATCATCAAAAGCAAAGTTTGTGCGCAGCTGGATAAAAATGGCAGAACATGAGAAAATGCCGACTTGGTGAATGATTAGGAGTGTTTCTGGAGCTCACAAACCAGAGAGGGAGGCATTGAGTTAACAGATTTGCATGCTGCTGTATGCTTTTCGGGATATAACAAATAAAAATAACCACTTTAATTTTGTTACCCTTTACCATTGAACTTTGTCAGGTCTCAGGTCAAAAAAAATATGAGAATGTCTTACTGTCTGATGCCTGACAGTACAGTCATATATCCTTTTTACTCACGCAGCCCCACACTAAATAGCAGGGCCTTTGTCCTTGATGTAGTCCTTAAAACTGCACAGTCTGTGACAGACATGGTTTAGTGCCCTGAATTGATGCTTTCACAAAGAAGAGTTCATGCAAAAAATATCTTCATGCCGTTTCTGCATGGTCATGTGAAAAATAATGTTTTCACAGAACTCCATGAAGTCCTGTGTAAAACTGCTTCCATAGAAATTAAGAGGGTAAGTAGCAGCCTGGTGTTGCTTATCAAATAAACTTGATTATTTGATCATTAGCTATTGTGAGCACCTCTTTAAAAGCAAAAGGTTTGGCAGTTTGCTGGTCTGGAGCAACAACACAGTGCCACTGTTTTCCCAGGAGTGAGCATCCCAGCAAATTCACCCCAATGTTAGAAAAATTGCACACAAAAAAATGTACATGACTGTACAGTCAGAAAAAAAGAACTATGGTTTGTTTGGAAAGGTCTCCAGGAGAAAGCCTCTTCTCTCTAAAAAGGACATGGCAGGTAGGTTTGCAAATGTGCATCTGAACAAACCACAAGACTTCTGGAACAATGACCTTTGGACAGAGAAGACCAAACTGGTGACATTTGCCTGTAATATTCAGTGCCATGTCGGCTGAAAACCAAACACAGCATGTAAGCACAAAGACCTCATGCCAACTGTCAAGCACAGTGGTGGAGGGGTGATGAATTGGGCTTGTTTTGCAGGCATTGAGTTGACCCTGAATTCCTCTGTATACCAAAGTGTTTCAGTCAGATTTGAGGCCATCTGTCCGAAGTTAAAGCTTGACTGAAATTGTGTCATCCAACATCACAATGATCCCAAGGACACCGATAAATCTACAGCAGAATGGCTGAAAAAGAGAAGAATGAAGGTGACCTCAATCAGGCTGAGGTCAAAGTCCAGACCTCAGCCTGATTGAAATGCTGTGGTGGGACCTTGGTTGGTCATATGACTGCATAGCCTTCTGTGAAAAAGTTCTTTTTCACATGACTGTATATTTTCCTTGAGCTTATTTGATTGTCGATTTTTGATATTCAGTGAGGGTGCTGCGTGCTGAAGCTGAACCCATCTTTTTGTATCTAATGTTGCAAGTTTAGCCATGTTGCTGTGTACACAGTTTAGATGTGCAAATGAATGCCATCTCAAGTCAGTAAGGGCTACATGCTGTAGCACGCCTTTCTTAAGACAAAGTTGTATTTGCTTGTAAGAGATAAGGACCAGAGAGAGCACTTTTTTGTATCAGTGTATCTGATATTTTGTTTACCTTTCCCTTTGTTTTATCCATTGAAAATGTTAAAAAGCAGTGGTAAAGAAACAAAATCATTCCCTATAACTCAGTGTGACAGTATCTGTCATTTTGTCCAGCCAACAGTCCAAAACCCCCATTTTCCAGTTTTCTATGGTGTGAAATATAGAAAAATCTTAAATCCTAAATGCTGATTTTTTTTTTTTAGAAGTTGTTTAAATGCTTTAAAAAATACAGCTGATTATCTTCTTGCTGATCAACTAATTGATAAGTTGACTGTTTCATTTCTAAAAGATCTATATGGTGTCGTTATCCTATATAATTTAGAAATACAGCAAGATTGTTGGAGTCTCATTCACGCCTTCTTAAATGCTTTTTCACACTAATCTACCACGAATAATTTTTAATCTCAAGACATACCAGAAAGGACGATAACACACTTCTGTTTTTAGAAATCATCCACTATTTTCATGATCAAAGATTTATCAAATAAAAATTCAAATTTTTGTGTGGATTCTGTGTTCACTGCTATTTATCATCATCACACATCAAAGCTTCAATCAACATATTTAAATGTATGCATAATTCTGCAGGATCAGTGCAGCAGCCCCACTTCACAAATTCAACTGATACTCCTGCCATTTGTGTGTGTGTGTGTGTGTGTGTGTGTCTGTGCCTGTGCCTGTGTGTGTGTGTGTGTGTGTGTGTGCGTGTGTGTGTGTGTGTGTGTGTCTGTGGGTGTGTTAGCTTGGCATAACATCAGCCAGGAGTGAGCCATACCCCGGATTTGTCAACAGCTGGCTGATCAGCAGGCTTTGTTGTCATGAAATATCACTGCCAGCTGAGAAAACCTGAACCCATTTGAGAAGTGGCGATCATTACAGATGTAGTCAGGTGGAGTAACCAGAGCAATGGATCACTTTGATAAACCAAAAAGCCTGAAAACTCTGTTGGTAGAGCTTACCAGCTGGGTATGATTCTCTCATTCCTGACAATTCTATAAAATTATTGCCATTTGAGATTTTCTACATACATGGCTCACGAAAGAGAGAGCATTTATGACAGAGTAATAGGAATGCATAAAAGACCCTTTCATTCTCTTTATATGTATGGACCACTTGATTTAATTTTAACATTTAAGAAAGTGTTCAAAATCAGTCTCTGATTTAGAAAAATGTGTCCATCCTCCCAAATCTCCCATTAGTGCACCCAGATTATATATGAGAAACAGTTACTCTGTTGCATTTTTAACAGCACCCTGACTATTTACTCCATCTTGTAAGCTGAGTAAAATGTTTGATCATTGGCAGTGGAAAGTAAAGTTATCATTGGCTCAGGCTGGATGAGTTACACCGCGTTGTTTTTCTCCTTCATGCTCCTGTTTTTCTGAGTAGGCCGCTCTGAACTTTCCGGGGTTATCTGCGGTTATTGCGTGGCTTCCAGTAGAGAAAGAAGAGCAGTTCTGCTTTATGAGGAGGATTCTGATGCACCGTCTCTGAGTGGGTGCGCTGTCTGGTCCAGTGAACATGAACATTTGAATGGATCGCTGAATCTTGCTCACTCCAATTGTGTCACACTCTCTTTCCAGCAGACTTGCATGCCTCACTTTTGTAGGAAGGTAACATTTACAGCAGTCTTTCCCCAGTGCTCTTCCTGCCTAGAGACAAGGGCCACTAATGATTCTTGCTTGTGTGCTCATTCACTTTGCTGTTTGGGTGTAGCACTGCCATGCTGCATGTGGCTTGACTTTCCCTAAAATTGGGAAAATAAGGGAATTTTTACTTGGGCTCGCCTCAGTTAGAGTTTATGTGCCACACTCGGTCTTTAAAATGGTCCAAATATATAGAAGAATTGGAGGGGAACTTGTAGACATTGTATTACCGCAGCAATAAGGGAAAATGCATAGCTTACTTTACAAAAATATACTTGCAGACCAACAGAGGAGTGTCCCCGTAGTGTAGTGGTTCACACAGTCGCCTTACAAGCGAAAGGTCCCTGGTTTGATTCCAGATGGGGATACACACCCCTGTCACCATGGAGGGCTGTGACAGGAAGGGCATCCAGCATAAAACCTCTGCTAAAATAACAAATTCAGATTAATCCGCTGTGGCGATCCCTTGGGCAGACTACGAGGGAGCAGCTGAAGGTACATTTTCTTTACTTGCAGAACAACAGAGGCATTACTATTGCAGATAGTATTTAAGTTATCAAGCTGTATTTTTGTGTGTGCAGACAGTGCATAAAAACTGGTGTTAAACAGATTTCTTAGACTTTGACGTTTGGTTTTGGAAAGGAAAATAAAATTGTATTTTCTGCTTACCTTTCTTAACCCTAGTACTGCCAGCATATGACCAGCTAGATGACCGGCAGTGAATGAAAACACCGGAAGTGATCAATATATAGACGACCAGCAGTACACGAAACTTATCTGGGACATCACTGTATTGAGGTCCTGCAGTACTAGGGTCATAGTGTAATTGGATTTTGGTTTTTGGGGAATGGGCATTACCAATTTAAAACTGAAAAGTTTTGTTTTCCTGTGCTGACCTATATTTCATTCTTTAGTAATTTTTCCTCTGACGTTCCAGTAGTAGTTATTTAAAATGTATGCCTCCTCCGTAGAGTAATTATGTTTTCAGGTTGTCTGTCTGTCCATCCGTCATGAATCTTGTTAAAATTACCTGAGCTGACTTGTTTGCTGGATCTTTCCCAAACCTAGTTTGGTAATACCTGCGATGGTTTAGAGATCTGATAACATTTACATGATTGTGGGGTCAAAGATCAAGGTAACACAGGGTCAGATTGGCTGAGTTCTAGGCATTTCATTTCTTTTTGATATTCTTAACGAGTGGCGCGATGTTGCCTCACAGCAAGAGGGCCCTGGGTTTTGAATCCACTGGCCACCTGGGGCATTTCTATGTGGAGTTTGCATGTTCTCTCGAGGTACTCCAACTTCCTCCCACAGTCTGAAGACAATCTTGATAGGTTAAATTGATGGTTCTGCCCATGAGTGTGAATGGTTGTCTGTCTATCTGTGTTTGCTCTGTGGCAGACTAGCGACCTGTTCAGGGTGTGCCCCACCTCTCGCCCTATGACAGCTGGGATACGCTCTAATTGTGGATGAAACTGTGGTTTAATTCAGTGAGAACAAATCAAAGGTCATCATAAGTTACAAAAAGTAAACGAAGCCTTTCCTATTACACTTAAGCTAATTTTGTTATAGAGTAGCCTGAAAAACAAGTTGGTTGTGCCATTTTCGTCAATAGCAGAGATCAGTATTAATGATGAGGTAGCAAAACATGGTTCAATTGGTCTTCATTGCCCGCTTCATTTACATACTGACTATTTTCACGTCCTCTGACGAGCTTGTTGGTGCAGGGGAGCAGTAGTACTGAGCAAAGATCAGCTGTGACAAAGCTTTCTCACACACTCATTCAATCACTCACTTTCCTCATTGACCCAGTGTACACTGCAACCTCAGCAGATGTCCGATCAATACTTAATCAATACGTGTTTCTGTAAGCTAAACCCTACTGCCACAACTGCACACCGTATGTCTTGTCTGCACGTCTGCAGACATTTGTATGTGTGGGCATTGCTCTGGTTTCAGACTAAACAGGAGCAAGCTGATAAATTCAATGTTAAAATCTCTATTAAGGGACCAGAGAGCAGAAGTGACAAAGTGCTTAACAGCCAGAGTGGGGATCAAGATATTATTGAATAAAATAAGGGCGTGTTCAGTTAACACTTCCAAGATAACAAAAGATAACATGCACTGTGTTTTAAGGAGCACAAACATTGCTTTACAGTAAATGAGCAGATGGCCTGTTTGCATTACGGAGCATTATCAGTGGATTCTAGTTTTATCCGTGGCCTACATATTTTATCATTCCCATTTCAAAGGAGCCACATAAAGTTAATGTCAGATTCAATTGTTGAGAAGAAGCACATGAGTATCACTTCATACATACAATGCTTCCTACAGTATGTGCTCAAACAGTGCAGCACATGCTCTTCTTTCTTCTGTTACATCAACAGCATAATCCTGTTTCACTTCATATGTCTGTTTAATCTGTAGCTCAAATATTAACTATTGAACAAAACCTGTTTTGCAGATTCTTGGTCAAATTGTTATCATAGGATTATCTCCATTGTTATCTTAATTATCTGCAAAGAAAATAGCAGGAAATGGTTGCAGCATAGAGTCATAAAACCAGGAACAAAGGACTATGGAAAGGATACATAAAATATGAAGTCTAATAATTTCAGTTAGCCTAAATGAAATTCTGAATATACAAAAGTACACTAAAGGCAGTAGCAATGATGTAGGAACACATAACATTAGAGCAATTCTAGCTCCTAGTTTGTAGGCTTAAAACTTTCCTTTTTGATAAAGCTCATAGTTAGGGCTTAGTGATGCTGCAGTAGGTTTAGGATGCTGGGGGGCTTCTTATGATGTGCTGGGCATTTCTTCTGCACCCACCTCTTTTTACTGTCCATGCATTTATTTGCTCCTGCTGCATGTCATTAAATGCTGTCTTCTCTCTCCCATAGTCTGTGTCTCTCTTTGCTCTCCTTTCTCTCTTCTTCCCCCCCCCCACCCACAGGTCGACGTAGATTCCTGTCCCTCCCTGAGCCTGGTTCTGTTCCTGTTAAAAGGGAGTTCTTCCTTCCCACAGTCGCCAAGTGCTTGCTCACAGGGGATCATCTGATTGTTGGGGTTTTCTCTCTAATACTGTAGGGTCTTTACCTTGCAGTATAAAGCACCTTTAGGTGACTTTTGTTGTGAATTG
>VUQH01031141.1:17876-32418 GCA_015106775.1 Etroplus canarensis | reverse complement strand
AAGTTTGGAGACAGTAACACTGACAAAAAGACGGAATGCAGAGCTGAAGGTGGCAGAATTGAGGATGTTGAGATTTTCTCTGGGAGTGACCAGGATGGACAGGATTAGAAATGAGTACATCAGAGGGACAGTTTGGAGACAAAGTCAGAGAGGCAAGGCTGAGATGGTTTGGACATGTTCAGAGGAGGGATAGTGGATTATATATTGGTCAAAGGATGTTGAGGATGGAGCTGCCAGGCAGGAGGAGAAGAGGAAGACCACAGAGAAGATTGATGATGTAGTGAAGGAGGACATGCAGAGGGTTGGTGTGAGGGAAGAGGATGCAAGGGATAGGGTGAGATGGATGCAGATCCACTGTGGCGACCCCTAACGGGAGCAGCTGAAAGAAGAAGAAGACACTCAGCCATATGTAAATAAATATAAATGTAAAAGGCAGTAGATATAAATATGAGAGGTAAGAAATGTAATAAAAAAATAAAACTGTCTGTATGAGTTGACATGTGTAGCATAAATAGCTATAAAATTAAACACTGAAGCACTACAATATGTAAAATATGAATATTTACAATGTGAAAATGTCAAGGGATCACAGTGAAGAGTTATAGAGTGTGATGATTTCCTGTGGTGCTCTGTGGATCGTCGCAGCGGAATAAGGAGAGGGTGTGAAGGATTGTCCAATATTGTCGTTAACTTGGACAGCGTGCTCCAGTTCCCTGTCCACAATGTTACTGGTCTTGCAAATGTGGAGAAAGCAGGGAAGGTTTTATTATTATTATTAATATTATTATTACAGTCAAGTGAAGGTTAGCCTCTCTAATGCCCATCAGAGAACTCTACAAATCCCCGAAAAAGTCACAGATTTTGGTGAACATGGTGGAAAATACCACAGAGAATCTGAAGCAGCAGTTTGTTATAGAGTTTTTTGCCTCTTCTGCCCAATGGGGAAATATGGCTTGAAGTGACACAGTATGCATCAACCAGGCAAAACATTGAGAACACCGACAGGTGAAGTGAATAACACTGAATATCTCTTCATCGTGGCACCTGTTAGTGGGTGAGCTATATTAGGCAACAAGTGCACAGTTTGGTCTTCTTCAAAGTTGATGTGTTTAACGAGGGCCAGATTTTTGGATCATCTCCAAAACTGCGACTCTTGTGGGGTGTTCCCGGTCTGCAGTGGTCAGGGAAGGAACAGAGATGAACCGGTGGAGTCCATGCCTCGATGGGTCAGGGCGGTTTCAGCAGCAAAAGCGGGACCAACACGATGTTAGGCGTAATTTTATGCCTGACTGGTGTGTTCTGCTGTATTCTCTCTTATTTCAGCTGCTGCCCTGTCTCTAATCATCTTTTGGGTTCAGTAGGGATGCATCCATAGATTGGCACGCCATTTTTGAGCCGTGTCCGGCAGTTTTAGCAAATCTTGTCCAATTATGGCACACGTGTACACCGATCAGGCATAACATTATGACCACCTGCCTGATATCGCGGGGGATGTTTTCTTGGCACACTTTGGGCCCCTTCGTGCCAGCTGAGTGTTATGCACTCCCCCCTTTGCGGTTGCCTCCTCTTTATCTTTTTTGTTCCTCTCTCTCCTCCCTTGCTCATCTTCTTCTTCCTTTTCCTCTGGTCCGCAGGGTGGAGTGATTGATTGCTGGGAAAAGGGATGTGATGATCTCACTCTCCTCAGGCCAAACAGCTCTGTAGCAGATTGGACCCCTGCTCCATTATGGGAGCTTATTGTCTTGTCTTTTAGGATGGAGGCCCTAGTAGTCTGTTTTTTGTGGCTTTATTTGTTAGTTAAGTTTTCTTCTCTTGTAGTGTGGCGGTTTACACATTTCCCGTACAAGTGAAAGGTCCTTGTTTTGGTTCCAGGTAGAGACACAAGGCCCTCTCACCGCAGAGGTTTGCATCAGAACGGGCTTCAAGTGTAAACCTCTGTCAAATTGCCACAGCAGATTAATCCTTTGTGGCGACCCCTCAGGGGAAAATGGAAGGGAGTAGCTGAAGGTACGTTAATTTAGGGAGAGAAATTCTGGTCCCTGTGGCCCATTGTGTGGTTGCCCTGGACTCCTTCCATCTTTTGTTTCTTTGTGCCAGACCTTAAGTTTATTTTTATGGGTAAATAGAAACTCCTCTTCCTATGTTGCGGTCACTGAGATATGCCGAGCCTCCATGATGCCTACCAGGTCTTAGCCATAAACCCCATAGCTTTCCTTATTTTTGCTGACCACGTCCATCCATTCATGACCACAGTGTACCCATCTTCTGAAGGCAGCTTCCAGCTGGATAATGCACCATGTCACAAAGCAAATCATCTCAAACTGGTTTCTTGAACATGAAAATGAGTTCACTGTACCGAAATGGCCTCCTGAGGAGTATATCAGAGGGACAGCTCAGGCTGAGAAGTTTGGAGACAAAGTCAGAGAGGCAAGGCTGAGATGGTTTGGAGATGTTCAGAGGAGGGATAGTGGATATATTGGACAAAGGATGTTGAAGATTGAGCTGCCAGGCAGGAGAAGAAGAGGAAGACCACAGAGAAGGTTGATGGATGTAGTGAAGGAGGACATGCAGAGGGTTGGTGCGAGAGAAGAGGATGCAAGGGATTGGGTGAGATGGAGGCAGATGATCCGCTGTGGCGACCCCTATCAGGAGCAGCTGAAAGAAGAAGAAGAAGACAAAGTACTGACATGGCCTCCACAGTCACCAGATAAGGGGATTCGCATTCATGGATGTGCACCGGACAAATCTGCAGCAGCTGTGTGACGCTAGTGCTAGTGATGCCAGTATGAACCAAAATCTTTCAAATTAATTTGGAGAAGTCCAAATAAGGAAAGAATCCAAATGAAAGCTGGGCAAGCACTTGAGCAGCTTTATAATGGTTTGTTTCCATTCTACTCTGCATTTTAAAAGAAGGTTATACATCAGCTCTAGTGTAATGTTCAGCTGGGGTTTGAGGATGGATAAAGGGTTGCTCTACCATAATAACCACATGACACTCCACCGCAATTTCCAGGTTGAAAGATATCCTTTGAGAGACCTCCTCTAAATTCTTTCAGATCGAGCTGGAGCAAAGCGTTCTGTCGGACCACGAGCTACGCCTGCTGGAGGATGCGGAGAGGATGAGTCGTAAGCAGGCAGACGACTACGACTCAGACGAAGAGGATAGCGGGGATCAGGAGATTATGTTGGCTCAGGACTTGGAAGACACCTGGGAACAGAAAATGAAGAGCTTTCAGCCAGCGCCGAGGGTCAGAGGTCAGTTCAAGCAGTGTGTGACCAGTGGGATAAAGGAGAAGACCAGAATATGCACAGTATAAAAGTATACTCAAACACTGTGAATGTGCCTGATGAAATGTCTGTAATTTAATGTGATGTATGGTAGTATTCAGCGTTTTGTGGTGTTCCAGTCATTAATCAAGTAAAACAAAATGGGAGAGAAAATTAGATCATCTGAATGAGTCTGACAGAGCTGGGTTTAAATGAAATTACTAGGGAGCAAAGAGACTTTAATGCATTTTTTGATATTCAGAAAATCCATTTCCCCCAGAATTTTGAATTTTCATTTTACTCCCTGTGATATTTCAAAAGTTAGTGTCAGTTTTGCAGACAACGACATAGCTGTTGACTATCCTGCCTCCCTTCTCTGGTTTAGCCGATGTAGATAAGGACCTGACCTCAGCGGAGCGCTGCCTGGCCGACTCGCTGGTTCTTCTGGCTGAGCAGGAGGTGGGTGGTGAGAAGCTCTGGCTGCTGCCTCAGATTCAGTGGCAGGAGGGGGAAACGCTTCGACAGACAGCCGAGCGAGCCCTCGTCTCCCTTCCAGGTAACACGCGTTTTTCAGGCTGATAAGCACCAGATTTATTTATTTCGTGTGATTGAATTTTAGTTTAACAGCTTTTTATGGCTTTTATAAACTAAGTCAGGTATGCTTCAAACTTGACTGGGATCAGACTTTTTTTCTGTTGAATAATTTGCCCTTATTTTCTTGATGAATGGATTATTTGTTTATAAACTGTAATTAGTACAGTTTTAAACCAGAGAAATATTAAGGCAAGCACACTGTGATTTCTTATTTATAAACTGGGATGTAAAATGCCTTTTTTTCATGTTTTTTGCAAAGCCTTTACTGTTATTTAATATTAACATAGGCTACAACGGGCCATAAATTAATTTAAAACCGTTGAAATTAGTATTACTTGTTAAACCACAAAAATATCTTCAGACTTGGTATAGTTCAATCAGGCTAAACTAGTTACCCAATTCAATTCAGTTCAGAGAAAACCCCAACAATCTGATGATCCCTTATTAGCAAGCGCTTGGCGACTATGGGAAGGAAGAACTCCCTTTTAACAGGAAGAGACCTCAGACAGAACCAGGCTCAGGGAGGGGCAGCCATCTGCTGTGACCGGTTGGGGGTGAGGGGACAGAGAAGAGAGAAAGGAAACCACACTTTTCCCGGTCTAAATCCTTGTGTTTTGTATTGGTTATTCTTGACATCAGTATACTGCTAAAGTGAAATAGGTTTCAAATCCCAGGATGTCGTATGCTCCATGTGTCCCCATAGTGTAGTGGTTTACAAACTCGCCTTACAAGGGCAAAGTCCCTGGTTCGATTCCAGGTGGGGACACAAGCCCCTCTCGCCATGGAGGGTTGCATCAGGAAGGGCATCTGGCATAAACTCTTTGCCAAATTTCAATGTGGATTATCCGCTGTGGCAACCCCATGGGGAGGATACAAGGGAGCCGCTGAAGGTACATTCAGTATTCTGATGTCAAGAAAGATGAAAAGAGTTGTTTTTTTTTTTTTAAATCATATTTTTATCTAAAAAGTACAAAGGGTTATTGGCCAAAAGTAATATATGTTATACTTTTTCTGTATCTTGTACATGTCATTAATCAAGATATAGTTGTGTGGGAGTCTGCAACCTTTATTATCAAAAAAGCCATTTTCATCCAGTTTTTGCTTTACAATGAAGGTGGCACAACTTAGTAAGTAAAAACTAGTCTTTAAACGTCAGTATATCCAATCGATGGAAATTAAAATGTTAAATCATGTATGACTACTCTGTAGTGGGCATTTTATGAATATTTGGTACTTTGACTTTGCATTTTCATGATATTAATGCCGTGTTTTTGTGAAAAATTGTAAAACAAGAAAATATCTGCTTTGAAAACAGAGTAAAGTTGAAGAGGCCAATTTGATTCCTCTCTGTATTTGTGAAAATGAATCAAATTAAAAATGCCTCCTTTGATAATAAAATAAACATACTGTATAGTCTAATAGTTAAAAAAAATAGTAAAAGTTGAAAAAATAGTCTGGTTTCAGTTTTGTTTTGATCAAGGCCAGCATCCTTGGCAGTGAAAGCAAGCAAATCTAAAAAAAAAACAACCCAAAAACCAAAAATGACTTTCATGTTCGTATTTATCAAGTCACAGGGAGCAACTGCAGATGTGCAAAAGAGCCTCTTGCAGGTCTGCAGCTTCAGGTTCGAGACCCACTGCACTGGTGTACCTGGAAAAAAATCATTTTTGCTCAGAATTTTATTCATAAAGGTAAAATTTAAGATATTTTATCATTATTACAGGTGAAATATTTCAGGCCTTTTTAAAAAATTTTTGTAAATCATGGCTTCGTAGCTCATGAAAATCAGAAATGTTATATGTCAAATTATTAGAATATTTCATTTCACATTAAAGTACAGTACTATTCAATGATTAGAAATATCACGTGTTTCTTGGTCTAATTTAGTACACGACCACAATCACGGGGAAGACTTCTAACTTGATAGTTTTCCAGATGATGATCATTGACAGAAGGTCGTTGCTGAAAAGGTTAGCTGTTTGGAGATGGAATGGAAAGTTGATCAGAAGGGAAAAGTGTGTTAGGAAAAGGTGCAAAAGCAACAGTGATGACCACAGCCTTGAGAGGATTGTTCAAAAAAGTTAATTCAAGAACTTAGAAGAGCTTCACAAGGAGTGGACTGAGGCTTGTGTCATTGAATCAAGAGCCACCACACAGACGTCTTCAGGAAAGGGGGCTACTACTGTCACATTTGTGCTATAAAGCCATTTCTAAACCAGAAACATCAGAAGCGTCTTACCTGGGCTAAGGAGGAAAAAGACATGGACTGTTGCTCAGGCATCCAAAGTTCTCTTTTCAGATGAAAGCACATGTTGCATTTCATTTGGAGATCAAGGTCTAGAGTCTGGGGGAAGAGCGGGGAGGCACAAATTCAAGGTGTTTGAAATCCAGTGTGAAGTTTCTGTTGTCTGTGATGATTTGCGGTGCCATGTCATCTGCTGGTGTTGGTGGTGGTCGGCCTGCCAGGAGATTTTAGTGCACTTCTTGCTTCCATCTGCTGACAGGCTTTGTGGAGATGCCGATCTCCTTTTCCGGCACCTGCTACACGTAGTGCTTGTGCCAAAACTACTGCCAGGTGGTTTGCTGGTCATGTTATCGCTGTGCTTGATTGGCCTGCCAAATCACCTGACCTGAACTCCTCAGAGAATCTATGGGGTATTGTCGAGAGGAAGATGAGACTCACCCAACCGATTAATGCAGATGAGTTGAAGGCTGCTATCAAAGCAACCTGGGCTTTAATAACACCTCTGCAGTGCCACTAGCTGATCACCTCTATGCCACACAGCACTGATGCAGTAACCCATGGTAAAGGGGCACCAAACATGTATTGAGTGTATAAATGAACATAATTTTCAGAATTTGGACATTTCTGTATTGTAAATTCTTTTTTGATTGATTTTTAGGAAATATTCTAATAATTTAATATGCTGAATGTCTAATTTTCATGAGCTATAAGTTGCAATGAGCAAAATTAAAACAAGAAAAGGATTAGTTTACAACGCAACACCTTAAGCGAGCATTTGTGGCATTTGTGAATCAGCTCATTTAAAAGCAGAACAGGAATGTGGAAAAGACAAAGGCATTCAGAGGACACATCTTCTGATGTACAGTCTGTGGGCCCAAGACAGGAAGAATTGATGAAGACCAAAAGAAGTGTGCATCTGGCTAACACATCCTCCCATGCTGTCACCAGCATGAGCCTTTCAACACAGATAGGAGCGAAACTCTGTTTGTGAAATGTTTGTGGGTATAGTTCAGTAGAAAGAAATTCCTAACTTGTTGTTAAATTGGCCTCAATAAGGTTTATGGATTTTTTTTTTTAAAGTTCTATTTCTGGTTTTTTTTTTTTTCTTTTTAATGAGTAACCGGGTCATGATTTCTAGAAGGAGACAGTGCTGCTGAGTTTTTCAAATATCTATGTATTTTTTGGCACTTCAAAGTGAGTGCCATTTAGTTCCATTATATTCAAGACATTTCTATAGTGGATATTTTTAAAACTGGGCAACTCGCATAAAGGCAATGTTCGTGAATAATGAACTGAATGAATAATGGGCTGCTTACCCAGATGATTGTTATTTTTCCCCCAACATGGGGTACACATGTCTACTCTCTAGCAGTGTGCAAGCGTGCACTTAAGTGCTCTAGACTTCATATGTGGGGATGGGGATAGATCCACAGGCCTGATCCCAGGTCCACAAAAATGATTATGAATCAACTTAAATTCGATCCTGTCGTTTCATAATGAATCCCAAATGTGTCTTAAGTACTTGAGTGTTGTAATGATTTGCAAGACTTCAGAAACGCCTCCTGTTGTCACCTGATGCAACCCTCCATGATGAGAGGGGCTCGTGTCCCCACCTGGAATCGAACCAGGGACCTTTCACTTGTAAGGCAAATCTGTAAATTACGGGGACACAACTGAATTGTTTGAATGACAGTCTCGACTAATGTATGTGACAAGCAAACATGTAGACTACAGCACCATTAGCTGAATTTACTGCAACTTCTACAACAAATGTTGTGCAGCTCTATCAGCAACTTAAGAATTTGAAAGTAGATGTAGACTGAAAAAGATTTTTTTATTACTTTAGTGCTAAATACTTCAATTTGTACTTGCAGTTTATACAATAAGGTATCCCTGTAGCGATATAATATTGCCACAGAATGTATTGCAATACTATGCTTTATGTATTTTGATTTTTTTCCCCCTTGCTTCGTAAAGGTTGTAAAGGCATCCTAATCTTTCATAACCATGTTGGGCTGGTTCAGCAACCTTTTCTTTCAACAAAGTGTCACAAATGTTCACGAAGCAGTTGCAACACCTCCCCTCGACAAAGTTATAAATGCATTGTTAACATGTCATGCGAATTCATAACACTCTTGTTTCATAAACAATTCATCACATTTGGTAAATGGTAAATGGACTGGTACTTATATATCACTTTTCTACTCTAACTGAACACTCAAAGCGTTGGTTTCTTTATTGTAATGGCTCGCAAATGCATCATAACCATTTCTTATCCGTTTCGTAAAAACTGTGCCCCTCCCCAATGATTCCTTGCAAATTTTGTGTCACATGTAGCTTGAGCGGCAAAAACACATCCATTTGCTTCTGTGTGTAAATCATATTTTTGTCAACTCAGACCTTGTGTGATATATTTAAGTAAACTTTAAAATCAGCTGTAAGGACAGGATTTGAGTACTATTAATGTCTGAAATTATTGTCCACATGCTTCATTTGTTGCTATAATGATCTAGCTTTATCCTAAGGACCTTTGAAGTTAAATGTGATCTTTTGTAAAACATCAGTTTGGTTCTTAAAGTGCAGTCGTCGCCATTATCCTTAAGAGGTTTACCGTGAAGCCCTTCTAAAACCACACTACCAACAACTCATTTGCATACACTTCATAGAGTAATGCTTGGCCCCAAGCTGTCATCTTCACCAAGACCTTCACTGTTCTCAGGGTCCATTTCAGAGACTGGAAAGAATAAGCAGATGATTTGACTGAAGCTGAGGGCGGGAGGTCAGAGCTGATGACTGATGGCAGAAATATTTCCAGTGACCCAGTAATGAGACCTCACATTAAATATATTAACTGGCTGATTCCTAACATGCATTCAAGCCTTAAAGCATTTGCGTAAGAGGCCACCAGCTGACTATGTTAAACCATTTCGCAACATTACTCATGAGCTATTAATGTGCCAGCTCCATCAATCACTTCCCATTAAGCCTTTCCCCTTGACATTAACATTTGGTGGAGGGTTTTATTTAAGGTGTCTTACAGGAGCAGGAGTTGATCCATTTTTAATATAGCCAGACTCGGTGGGATTCTCTGTCATGGCTGTGCTGGTGCTTCATTCTCCACTTTAAGCCAGCAGGTCAATGGGGATTTACACGACATGATATTAGATTAAAAACTGTGTTGTTGTCACAGTAGAGAAGAGAAATGGAGTCTGAGGGTGATGTAACAGTTTAGAGGAGTCAAACGCTGGTAATCCATAAGAACGCAACAACATAGAGCTGCAGCATTGCAAACTGATGGATCTGCAAAAAAAAAGTTAGCATCTGCACTTTTGCTCACCTTTTGCCTCCATCTGCATGAATTCACTGCCTGTTTTCTTATCTACAGCAGCTGGTTTCAAGGCGACTTTCCTCGGCAACGCCCCCTGCGGAGTGTACAAGTACAAGCTGCCCAAAGCTGTTCGGACGGAGAGCTCAATCGGGACAAAAGTGTTCTTCTTTAAAGCCATCCTGGCAGACTGTGTTCCTCCCACAACCAAAAATGCTCCTTTTTTGTGGGTGAAAAAGGGCGAACTGCAGAAATACCTGAAACCAGCGTACATGATGAAGGTCGACCGCTTCATCCTCGACCTGTGACACTTAAACTCAAACGGGGACACTGACTTACATTTATGAAGCCAAGAAAGCTGCCTTTATTGCTTATCTGTCATCTTCTGTCATGAAATGTCCTGTGATTTAATAAGTGCTGTGCGTTTCACTCTACAAATAAAGTGTTTTTCCGCAAACCTCAGATCTGATTTCGTCCAGCATGATGAAGTCATATCCAAGCTGGTGAGTGTACTGGGGGGCTCAGACTACATTGTCTGTTAGGATTGCCATTAACTCTTGCCTTTTTCTGGCAGAGTCATGAGAAAAGTGTTGTTATGGTTATGTACTTTTCATTTTTCAATTGTTTTTAGTTGATCTTAGTTGATGGTTTAGTTTCAGTAGGCTTCCATATTGGGTTTGCCTGTTTCAGTTCAGTTTTTATTTAATAATGTTTAGCTTCAGCTATATTTTTATTAGTTTCTTTGTTAGTTTTAGTTTTTTGTCATCATTGTATGGGGAGTATTTGTCAAGGACAAGAATTCAGAAGTTCAGAGTAGATATTACAATACAAACACTTGACTCACAGGGATGTAGACATCCCAGTCTCAGTAAACAGATGCAGTGACTCTTCCTCAGGCTGGTTGTGTTGACATATTTGACCTAACTGACTGAGATTTAAACTGAAGACCTTTCCTGTATGTTTTTTCTTTTATCCTAAATAGCTCTCTCTCAGCTTTTGCTACAGATTAACTACAATCATATTTAGTCTCCTGCTTTGAAATGGCCCATATTCAGGGTCATTGGCATAAAAGAAATGCTCTTAAGAATGGTCCTAAATGTTGACTGCTGACATGAAAATGTCATTGTCTGGATTTAATTTGGCCCCAGGTCCTTTCCGATATGTCACAACCATTCTCTCTCTCACTAAGTATGGCACGAAAGCAAAAAGGCAAAAATCAGTCTTAGGTGGGGAAAAAACCTTAAAGTAACTTCTAAAACAGTCAAAGTGCAGTTCTTCAGTGCTGATGCAAAGTCTACCCACAAATGTCCTCCCTCGAGTACCAAATCAGCCAATAACTGGCCTCTAGAGATGGTGTGTCTCATTGCTTATCACAGCTTGATGGCCTACACACTTACAGACTGTCATAATTAAAATTACCCATCATTCAATATGAAGAAAGAGTATAGGCACAGATTCCGTGGGGGCTGCAGGAGATGTTTGGAACAGGAACATTTGTTCCCCTGATAAAACAACACGAAACCAGCAGAAGAGGACGACTTAGCAAAAAGACTGAAGAGTTGACATAAGGTTTGTCATAGATGCAAGAAAGCCTCACATGGGGTGTGTACTGTATGTGTGTGTGTGTGTGGCGGGGGTTTGTTCTGTTTTCTTCAGCAATATGTCTTAAAAAAACTCGAATGCGAATATGAAATATGAGTTCATACAATCACTAAATCTTTTGCGGCAAATGTAATTATCCCTGCCACATGCACACACACACACACACACACGCATGCACACATAGCTTTTAGTTCTAAGCTGACTGTAGCGCAGCATCTCTAATGTAACCTTTTGTGTCTTTCTAGTTTATAGCTTGCTTCTGTAACAGTTTAAATCTACTTCTTTCAGCTGCTCCCTTTAGGAGTTGCCACAGCAGATCACCTGCCTCTATCACACACCATATCCTTATTTTTATCACATTTCTTACCTCTCATATTTATATCTACTGCCTTTTACATTTTTATATATATATATATATATATATATATATATATATATATATATATATATATATATGGCTGAGTGTCTTCTTCTTCTTCTTTTGGCTGCTCCTGTTAGGGATCGCCACAGTGGATCATCTGCATCCATCTCACCTTATCCCTTAGATCCTCTTCCCTCACACCAACCCTCTGCATGTTCTCCTTCAGTACACCCATGAACCTGCTCTGTGGTCTTCCTCTGTTCTCCCTGCCTGGCAGCTCCATCTTCAACATCCTTTGTCCAATATATACAATATTCCTCCTCTTTATATGTTCAAACCATCTCAGCCTTGCCTTCCTGACTTTGTCTCCGAACTGCTTAACCTGAGCTGTCCCTCTATCCTGTCCATCCTGTTCACTGCCACTGAAAAACTTAGCAACTTCAACTCTGCCACCTCCAGCTCCACCTCTTCTCTTTTTGTCAGTTTCACCATCTCCAAATCATGGAGCATAGCAGGTCTCATGTCCATCTTGTAAAAACTTCCCTTTCATTCTTGCTGCTATCCTTCTGTCACAAATCACCCCTTGCACACGTCTCCACCGTGCCTGCACTCTCTTCTTCACCTCTCTTGTGCTCTGTCTGTTGCTTTGGATGGTTGGCCCCAGGTATTCAGACTCATCTGCCTTCACTACAACTCTCCACTCCTTACATCTCCATTCCACCTGCCTCACTTTCAGTCACACACATGTATTCTCTAGTCTTGTTTTACTGACTTTCATTCCTCTTTTCTCCAATGCATAAATCTACCAGAGTCCTAAAAATCGTCCCAAAATACAGACATGCCTGATTCAATCTTGAGTGCATATCAATTTTTACACATTAGCAGAAATAGTGATAATAGTAGGAAGAAGAACATACTTTATTAATCCCCAGACAGGGGAAATTACAAGCACACTATTTTTTTTTGGTTTTTATATACAATATATACACACACTTTTGCATGTGCAACACACAGCAGAACCAGAAATATGTAGTATCGAAGAGGTGGAGAACATGGCCAAGTAGCACAGTGGGGGTGGGTGGGGGGGTGGTTTGGTGCCTTGCTCAAGGGCACCTCGGCAGTGCCAAGGAGGGAGTGAGCTGACACATTCTCTGGTCTAGTCTTTAGTCCACCACTATATCCATTGGTCCAGTAAGGGGTCTTGAATTGGTAGGTCCAATTGGTAGGCCACCAAGTATTGTTGAAATACATCTGAGCGAGTCCAGGGGTTTATGAATTCATTAAAATTAATTTGTCAGTAATGTGAACATTTAAAGAGGTGACTACTTCTTCTTTCAGCTGCTCCCATCAGGGACCGACACAGCAGATCATCTGCATCCATCTCACCCTATCCCTTGCATCCCTCACACCTCACACCCTCACACCAACGCCGGTGCCTCGCTGGTCTTCCTTTTCTTCACCTGCCTGGCAGGTGAACATCCTTCAACATCCTTTGTCCAATAAATCTACTATCCTGTTCAAATGTCCAAACCATCTCAGCCCTGCCTGTCTGACTTTACCTCCAAACTTCTCAACTTGCGCTGTCCCTCTGATGTACTCATTTCTAATCCTGTCCATCCTGGTCTCTCCCAGAGAAAATCTCAACATCTTCAACTCTGCCACCTCCAGCTCCATCTCCTGTCTTTTTGTCAGTGTCACCGTCTCCAAACCATACATCATAGCAGGTCTCACTACCATCTTGTAAACCTTCCCTTTAACTCTAGCTGCTATCCTTCTATCAGAAAGCACCCCTGACCCTCGTCTCCACCAGACAAAAGACAAATGTGGACAAAAAATTAAATCGTGCATGTTTACACATTAGAGATAACATTAAATCAGAAATTTCAATCTGCAAGATAATAAATATTTGAAAGCAGTACAGAATGCATGGGTGCCTTTGAGTAATATATTTCCTCTATAGGTTGATGCACAGACGACACAAACTGGATGATAAAAATTCACCAGGATGCATAAATTGGAGTATTTGACATTTAAAATTTCCTTGCAGGATGACTCCCAGACTACCTGCTTAAATGCATAAAGTGACAACTTCTGACTATGCTATGTTTCCTTTTTCAGTATTTTATGTAAACTGACAGCAGTTTTATATAATCTAAATCATTTTAATGAATCATTTCTATATTTTCTATTTATCACCATCTCATTGCAAAACAGTCAGGGAGATTTTAATGCTATAGCTGAGATGTTCCACTGTTACTGATTCAACTTTTCATCATCACATGTTAAAATAATTAGATTAATATTATAATATTGGATATATAATAACTTAAAGTTCAATTTAATCAGTGTGTGTCATGACTTTTTCTGAATTTGACCATACTGATATGGAACATTAAGTTTTAATATCACAGTGTGAATCTAACAACACTTGACTCATATGACATTATTTTTTACTGCCTCTGTATTAATTAGTCAGAATGGTAACTAAAGACATAGTCCAACACATTATTTATTAATTTAATCATACTGGTCAAACCTAAATTTAAGATATCTAAAAACCCTTAAACATAAAAGTGTCAGTTTCAATAAATAGAGTCTCTCTGTAATTCAATTCCCTCTTGGTAAAACGAATATTTCAGATATGCCAAATAACATTATTTCGAGGAGAAACCCTGCCAAAAGTGGCAGTCATATGTCTTTGACTTTTAATTTCAGATATCCATTATTTCACTTTTGATATCCAGAATGTTCATTCTGGCTATCAGTAATAGAATTTTGATTAGGAACACTTCTCATTTCAGATATCTACAACTCAATTTTGACTAGACCTAATTTTTATGTCAGATATCCAAAATGAAACACAGTTCCAGATATCTGTAATGTAATGTTGAATGTCCAGAATAAATTGTGACTAGTAAAAATGTCATTTTGGATATCACATTAAAGGAAAAACCTGAACCCTTGACCCCTATACTGTGAGGGGATCCAGTGGCTACATTGTGCTGTCATTCTTTTGGTTCATCTGTTCCCTTGGAGAGAAAGGTCACTGCAAATCAATATAAAGTGGTGATGAGGGATCACCTCCATATTTATAGTGAAACTTTTCTATCCAGTTGGGATTTTTTTTTTTTTTTTTTACAATTTATTA
>VUQH01031140.1:0-38801 GCA_015106775.1 Etroplus canarensis | reverse complement strand
AAGGAGGACATGCAGAGGGTTGGTGTGAGGGAAGAGGATGCAAGGGATAGGGTGAGATGGAGGCAGATGATCCGCTGTGGCGACCCCTAACGGGAGCAGCCGAAAGAGGAAAAAGAAGAAGTAGTGCTGGCGGAACTCAGATTAGTTGTCTGATTGAGTGTTGCGGTATATTCGCCGCAAGAGGGCGCCCTGGCCCCACTGAAAATCAAGTAGGGGGGTGGGGGTTCCCTCTGGACAAGGTAAGCATCTCTCCTTGCGCCCAACAGCAGGGGTGCCAAAAAATGAAGCGAGGAAACAGCCGGAGGCTGACATTTTCTCCAGGGTGTCCGCCGCAGGGAACCCAGCGCTGAGAGCCCCCGGGCTTGGAACAGACAGACGGGGTTGTTTTGCAGACACAATCACCAGACTGATCCAAGTGCAGCAACTAAAGGACCGAGGAGAGCTCCCCGCTTGAATCCCATCTGACAGCAAGTGAGTGTGTTGCCTGTTGTTGAGCCTTGTTTTCTTTCATTCCGTCTTTGACGCAGCCCAGCCTCTCCCACTTGTAACTGGTGAGATAATCTACCTAGATTACTGGCTGGTTAGTGGAGCTCATTTGCTCAACCAGGAATGTATCAACATTGCCCCACTTTGAAACTGTACTGTCACTGCGTAAATGGAAGAGCTGGCAGCTGAATCTTGCACTTTGTGCTCCTTTTGTTAAAAAAAAAAAAAAACTAGAGTTTTAGTATTTCAGGCAGTTTGTTGGATAGAACTGATGAAGGCCTGCTGCGTTTGTTTCAGCTTCCATTCACCCACGTTTCCTCAAACGTCTACTATTATAATCCAAGTGTCTGCATCAACATTATAATTCCAGTTTCAGACGCTAAAAAACTAATTAGATCCAAAATGTTAAGTTTAACTACAAAATGTAATTTTCTGAAGGAATTAGTTAAGGTCTTAACCATGCGAGAAAATCATGGATAAAGAGTGGAGACCAGCAGAACCTAATAACTGAGCAGATTGGTTTCAGACAGGAAATTTAAAGAGATTTACCTGGATAAACGGAGTGAGATGAACCTCCGGATGTGTTCAGTTTGCTGGGTCAAAATGTGTGAAGCAAAATCAAGAAAAGTCTATATTCCTTCCCCTGCCCGTCACTTACTTTAATCAGATCTCATTAATTTTAGCCTAGTTCTTGATGAATCGGGACCCCGTCTCCCCCCCCCTTGTTTGAAACCATTAAGTGATCTGGGTAATTTCCACGTTTCCATCCCATTGTTTTCATCGACATTGTTAATTAGTGCTGCAGGTGTGCTCCGTGAGCGTCACGGGGTCGGGCTTGATGCCTATTCATTTTAATCACCCCCGAGTTTGAGTTCTTTGTTTTGAACATGAATTCCAGGATGAAGGCAGCGCGGTTCCGGGGCCGAGCCGAGCCGGGCCGGGCCGTTCAACCCAGAGGATGGTACAGTAAATAGCCTACAGGAGGAATGTTGATCAGCTTACAGCGGGGCCAGGAGGTGCTCGGCGTCGGATCGCACCTGCAACAACACACGGAGCGACGCGCGAGCCGTCGCCTATAAATAACGGGAATTGTAACGTGGACCGCGGCCGTCCTCGCGGTTCTGCTGCGCTGCTTTTTACACGTGTAACACGTGATTCTCTGTAGTTGCAAACAAATTCTGCTCATAAGTCGGCACATGTCATATTTGGCTGTTTTTTGTGGTGAAAATGAAAACATTTTGCATACTAACTACATCTGAAAGATGTTTTAATTCTTAAGTCCCTGCTATCAGTTTACCTCTCCGGTGCGCATTTACGCACACGCTCCCCAGACAGGCTATATAAAACTGCCAGCGCTCATCATTACAGACCACAGGCTCCTGAAGACAGTTAATGAGTTAATGTGATGCTGTTATAGCCCGGGGCGCAGGACTACATTTTCTCCCGCAAAGCGAACCTCTTTTTACCCAGGCGCACAACAGACAGTCTCCCGGTAATATCACGATCCTTAATCTGATGCCACTATTATTAATAATAAAACCGTCGGTCATGCCTTGACACACCGAAGGAGGCTAATAAATCCAGCGTGTGCTGGACTGTTATTGGGATTAATAAGTCATAACATTCTGCATCTGCCTCTTGTTTCTGTGGGCCCCGGAGCCCCGCTAACCCCCACTCTGTTTCAACAGGTTCAACGCCGTGCGCTCATTACGACCTCCATATGGCTGCCTGTGAACACAGCGAGCCGTGGTAGAGTAGGCAGCAGGGCGACAATCAGTCCGTAAAGAGGCGGAGGTATTTGCTGTTAAAACGAGAGGGTCGCTTCAGGGTAAACGTATGAAAATCAGTGGTAGTTTATTTAATGGTGTTTGTTTGCGCATATTATTAATTAGACGTGTCTCCAAATTGCAGGTAAAATGAAACTTAAGTTTTCCAAATACTGTGGGGCCATGGATCTCTCTCTCTCTCTCTCGCTCTCTCTTTCTTTCTCTCCCTCTCTGTTGCTCTCTCTCTCACACACACACACACACACACACACGCACACACTTCGTTTGGGAAAATCTGGGTTTGATTTTAATGGGGAGTAGCCTAACCCGGGCTGGCTTTACATATGGATGTACTGGACAGTTTTCAGTCGGTCTGAGTTTCGGATGGGTTGGGTGGTCCACCACCGCCTCCTCTCGGTATCTTATGACTGCGCCGCGTTTCACTTGTCCCGAAACATTTGAAGGAAGCGAATGTGAGAAAGTACGTGTCGCTTTTTGATTTGGAGAAGACAGTTTGCGGCGGAACAAGAACCTTAATGCTTAAGTGGATCTTTCTCAGGGGACGTCTTTTAAAGTACAAAGTCAGCGACACTGACGACTGAGGGGTAAGTTTGTAATTTGGGGTCCACTGCGCCCGTTTGTGTTTTTTTGCGCAGAGCAGAAATCAATTTTACGCACCGCTTATTTTGTTAGATGAGAAGTGAGTGACTCACGGCACTTGCTGTGACGGGCTGTCCAGACCTGTTATTTAGTTTTAAATGAAGGGAATGACTGTCATTACCTTATTACAGACTGAGGTCGTGTGGCTGGAAGTTTTGGGTAGCTGGATCACGGGGACGCGCTGGATCAGAGCGGCGGACACCACGAACAGGTGTCAGCCTCCTCGGTTTACACCTGGCCCACGTGTCGGCGCAAAAAAACGACAATATCAGCCCGTGTCGGGGATTTAACAGGAGGCGCAAAAGGTGAACTGCGCGGTGCCAGCCTGAGCGCAGGCGCTGCGCTCTCCAAGTGCTAGTCGCTTCTTATAGTTGCCCCGTTTTTGGCTCTGACGCCACCACGTGCATACTGAAAAATAATGTGCAAAAGAAAAAAAATATATTTTGTTTTTACTCAAAATGTATCATTTAGAGAAATATCTTCTCCTTATTATTAAAAGTCAGGACCAGCGCTTTGAATTCTAAATACCAACTGATGATGATGATGAGATTGATTTTTGCACTGGAGCCCACTGTGGGCAGAGTGTGACAGGAAACAATAGCCCTGGCACTGCTGATGAGCTCCACCCTCCCCAAACTCTTCTACCTTCTGCTCTCAAGCAGCTCCAAGCCTGGAAGCAAAGCGAGACTCCCATACTGATTGCTTATCTTAACTGCTTCAGTAGACTGAAAGTATGCCCCTATTCCTCACTGAAACAGTGTCAGCCACTTGACCTACTTCTCGCTCTCACCACAAATGACTGGAATCAGTACATGAAGAGGGCCTCTGAGATCTCGCCACTTGCCAAGGTCAGAAAGAATGCGAAATGTCAAGTTGAAGCCAGGGGGAAACCAAGGGAGTCGAATATGTCTGAAGTGAGGGGCTGTTCATCTGGAGTGCAGCCACTGCTTTCCTGTTTTCACAAATTAATCATCATTATTTAATTGCATCACACCCTGCTTCCATCAGTGACAGAGTGAGGGAGGTAGAGCCAGGAGCAGCTGAAGGCACATGATGTGGAAGCTAATCCAAAGCAACATAGTGCAGATTTTATGAACTCCTGGAAGTGTGTGTGTGTGTGTGTGTGTGTGTGTGTGTGTGTGTGCGCACTTGTATGCGGTATTTATAAAGCCCAGAGAAAGGCTGCTGGACATAGATGGATAAAGCGGCAGTAACATAAGCAGATCGTTTTCTTCTACCTTGAATAGCAGGATTCCTCTGGACTTATACAATTTCCCCCCCTGGGATTAATAAAGTAGTCTGATTCTGATTCTGACTCTTGGCTCCATCCACCTGAGCAAGTAAAGTCAACACTTCCACTATATTTTTCTTCTGTGGCTTCAGCAGTTTAAAGAGGAAAGGTAATGTTAGATCTCTGTTTCTGTCAGTCCCATATACTGTTCTGTTTTTGCTGCATGGAACATCATCCTTTTGCTTGAGTCAAACATTTGCCACCTGAAAAAATGGTACGGACTGATTTAATTAATCAGCTCTGCTCAATCATGGTCCTTCAGGTGAAGCTATCTGTCACTGAACTCATAATGCAGCTGTTTGTATAGCGCTACCACATCAGACTCTGGAACCTACAGTGATTAAACAGAAACTCAAAGACCTGTGGTTTGATTTCAGACCATGTAGAATTTATTTCTTTCTGCATCATTTCCATTTCCAACCTTGCATTTATATGTAGGTCTTGAGCTGAATGTGGTGTGATGGAGTACCCACATTATATACACTCACTCAGGCAGCAGTTCTCCACATCAGTGGTGAGAATGAAGCTGAAATGCTATCTCATCGCTGGCTTAATTGGCTGATCTCTGAGTGACAAATTGGGTGTTTGTACTTGATTACCTTCTCTGCTAAAATACCCATCATTCATCGGTGTGACACCCAATATGTCTCTCATTGTGGAAAAAAGGACCTAGAAGCAAAGATTCACATTTTATCCCACCACTTCCTGCACCATGCTAGGCCTGCATTTTCTAGCCGCACATTTTGTCCAGATGCAGTGTGGTGTGTGTGTGTGTGTGTGTGTGTGTGTGTGTGTGTGTGAGGTCCACACGTGTGTGTCTGGGCCCACTTATTACTTATCAGTATGCTTATCTGACTTGGATACACACAGACACATCTGCACTGATGGAAAAGTGTTAGGGCCTTTACACTCCGACCTCTGACCTTCAAGCAAGAAATCACCCCGGGTGTAGTAACACTGCCCTTAAGGGAAAACGAGGAAAGATGGAGATAGGGAGGGAAGAGAGAAACGAAGGAAGGGGTGAAGCAGACTTCTGAGTCATCCGACAAAGTGTCTCTTGTAAATACGACTTGTTGGGAGCATGTTTGTTTCTCAGTGTGTGTTTAATGAACGCAACCTTCGAAGTATTTCAAGCACTTAATAAAATGATTTGCAGTTTTTCCTCCCCTTCGAGTTCAAAGCAGGTCCGTGCTTTCGGCTGTGGGATCTTATGCAATGGAAAAAAAAGACTGTTTTTCCTGTTAGGGGGGCTTTTTGGGAAAACCACGGCTCTGCCTACCGCAGCCAACCTTCAAAGGGTTTTAAAGGAACGTTCACCTCTCTTCTCCTTAAATCCTTCCATCCTTTTAAATGAGTTACTTCCTTTCATACCCAGGAACAGCTCACCTGCCTCTCAAGCTGTGGTCTGGGTTGTGCTTATGTCCATGGGAAGCATTCAATAAGGAAAGCCTCGGTCCAACCACATGCGCTGAAAACGCTACACTTTGAGAGATTCAGGATTTCTTGCACGTCTTCATTATCTCTAACGCTGATACATGATAGCTTTCATCCATTTTTAAAGGAATTTGCGACTGTGCCTACCATCACAGGACTGAGGATATCGTCCCTCTCACAGGAGCATCTTGACAGCACATGTAGGGGAAATGTTTCTTGTATTTGAAAACGGATCACAGCATGACATAGGTGGCTATAAATTTTTTGGACTCTGGTCCTTTCACTCCCAACTCTATCACCCTGTCAGTTAAAAATCCAGGAGAAAAGTTTTACCTTGTGGGAGCTTCATGGTTGTTTTAGAATCCTTCTATGCTTTTTAGAAAACATGTTAATATCCTGTGGTACAACATGGCTTTTAGTTATTTTCAGGGACGCCCCAGCATAATTTCATATTGCTCTTAGAGCTGTTAGGCTGTGACTCATATCAAATGGATTCTGAGCTACTGGCTGTTTTAGGGAATTTGTTTTACTATAATACAGTTTCAAACCCAGATACTCTGTTGTCCTAATTGATTTAGTTTTAAAATTCTTTATATTTTTACCTCATATGTTTTTTTGTCAATGATTTAATGTTAAAGGAGATAAAAACTTAAAAGTACTTAAGTACCCCATGGTTGACCTCTTTATTGTTTTGTTACTTTAGAAGAACTCATGCTACTTTGTCTCTGTTATGAGTGCAATTGTATTTAAAAGTGCAGTTCATATTTTGTAATTGTAGCAGAAAGCACAATAGTTGGTTGTGTGGAGACTTGAATTGTAGAAGAGGAACTAAAACCAAAGGTCTTCTGTATTTTTGCCTGGTTTTGCTCTTACAGTTTAACCCTGTTTAATCCCATGTAAATTCATGAGTAATACCTCAAACTTTCTGCCTGCTCATGTCCTCTCCCCTCCCTACAGTTCAGATTTTCTCACCAAAAACACACACACACCTCACTGAACCCTCCTTTAACAAAAAAAATATACCACAAGGTGTCCTATCAGCAGTTTTCCTCTACTTTTATACTTAATACAAAGAGCAACAGCTCAGCACAACTTCCAATCCAGAGTCTATGAGAGTTGTCTTAACTTGTCTGTCTGTCCTCTCTCCTCCTGTTTGGTTCTGGATCAGGTTCTGTTGATTTAAAGAACTGCTGTCAGACTTGGGGCCAGCGGTGTGGGCTGGGTCAAAGAAGCTGCTGCATTCCTCTGCTGGGCGTTCAGTCTTTCTCCCTGCAGTGTCTCTTTCTGTCAGATAGAAAGGTAGAGAATATTTTTCACTTATGTTTTATGATACTCTGTGGTGCTGCCTGCTGGGTCTTAAGCCACACAGGCACTTTTGAATCTGGGGTGTATTATCTAGTTGTTATCCCAGAAATAGCAACTACTTTCTCAGACTCTGGTTCACTTATAGCAGTTTGATATAAAAGCATGGCAATGGTAAACAATTTTTTAAAGGTTGGAATTAGAGTATGTTACAATAAAGTGTTAAGGGAAATGCACACACATACACCCCCCCCTCCAAATCTCTGAGGAGGCATAGGCAGGCTTTAAAAATTTGTTAGTGATCCCCCTGCTAATGACACCCTCAGCTGTGAGAGTTTACCCCCTCCTCTTTTCGGCCCTCCCTGCTCCTCTCCCTCTTGTCTTCAGTCCCTAATGAATGTCAGCGAGGAACTCAGACTTTACCTCACCCACATGTCCATTTTACACACACACACACACACAGAGTAGGATCCTCACGACTGTGGAGACAGACATCATTAAGTGGCACTCAGGCTGCTAATATCTGACCCCTGTTTCCCCAAGACCTGTCAGTCATGTTGATTGTTCTGGACAGGTTTATTTACCTATCAAACTTGTGTCTTCAGAACCAAAATCAGAATACTTTCTGAAGCACTAGGGGAGAAATTGCATACATTTGGGTGTGCATAATGATACTGAATAGATAGGGATATGATTGGTGATAAACGTAGTAGTTCATCTATTAGTTGATCAACAACAAAAAAAGAACTGTCAGCTATAAAGCAAACTTGTCAGATACTTGCTGATTAACAACAAGGATTTGCTTTTCTCTCAAACATGTCACAAATTAATATTGTATGGATGTAATACACAAGGTAAAATATATGAAACACACCAACATGGACACTGGAAACTTGTGATTGTTCTCTTTTTAACCACTTTCTGGTATTGTAAGCAGAATTGATAAATGCATAGATAAATAGAGTAACTTTAGGGGATTCCTGGCCTTGTTGGTTTCTGATTCAGTTCTATAATCACATATTCTATCTTTCCATAATGAGAATTGAGGTGGCCCTGTTGTTAGCCTATTAAAAATCCCATCATGTTTCTGGGCAGCCGGTAATAACCCCATTAGGGATTACTATACAGCAGGCTAGAGGAATAGCAGGGTACCAATTTGGACCTCAGCTTGCTGTCATCTGAAACAGGCAACCCAGAAGGCCTCCATTCACTCTGTTTGAGTGTGGCCACCACACCGTCCCTAGAACAGCAGGAGCGGCTCCCACTAGGGATACAAAGTGGCTCAGCTGGTCCCTCTCCTATCCTCACCTCCCCTGGCGCCCTCCTCTTCACCCAAGCCAAATAAAGCCTCTCAGCAACTTCTGTTTTCCTAATCTGTGAACTCTGACAGAGGCGCCCACGCTTGAAAGAGAGACAACTCAACATGGGATGATCTCCTGGTGACAGCGAGAAGCTGAAAAAACGTTCCCTGGAATGTCTCTGCTGAAACCACCAGACCACCCTGTCATCTTCCTGTTCTTCTCTTTTACTCTTTCTCTTTTTGTCTTCCTTAATATCTGCTCCCTCTATTCCTCACCTACGTCACTTTAATCTAATTTCCTTTCCTGTTGCCCCTCATGATCAACCTTGCCCTAATTGGGCTCTCACTGGTTGATTTAAACCACTGAATCTGTTCCGACTGCCAAATGGCCCGAGTAGTCTTTATGGCGAGGAGCAACATGTTATGAGGGGGGATTATTATTTTCATTCATTCACATACAAGTGAGGCCATAATACTAATGACCAAATCATTTAAGACCACCACAGCCTAGAAATTGGGAGTTGTAGCATGTAAGCACATTAATCCACAGGAATGTGCAGTTTGTATTTGTTAGCAGGATCAGTTTTTTAAAAAAAACTGATTTAAAAGGGATTAAAACTGGAAGGTGGACATTACTCCCAGATTAAATGACACATCTTTTAATATATTCGAATTAACTTTTAAATTTATTGTAGAAACAGTGTGACATTTGAGTAAAATCATTTAATTACTTCCAGTAGTAGTCTTGTCTGAAATTTGAAGCTACAAACAACTGTAATGTAAGCTTATTTTAAACATGGGAACAGGGATGGAGTGTAAAGGCTAGCCTGACTCTATAACAATGAAAAAACTCCCACCTGTAAGAAGATATATCGTATTAATCAGTGAGCTTTGGGGACGTGGGAGTCAGATTTTCTGACCGGCACAAGAGTACTGTGTGAATGTTTTTTTACACAATGATAAAAATATTTTTTCACGTGAACATCGTAAAGAAATCAGCTTTTGAAAAAGCTTCCGCTTCACCTGAACTAACCCGACATTGTCTTCATCAGGAAGACAGACATTGGCTTGCAGCTGTTGCTACTTTAACCACATTTAATGAGAGGCTATTTCTTTCCAACTGAGGGGAAGTTGTGGCTTGTTAAACACACTGTCAATGCTGAAAGCGGACAGTTTTTCTGCTGAAACAGATTCTCAGTATTTAAAAGGTCAGCCTGCTACACCTCAGTGCTGACGTCTCAGCAGAGCTTACAAATACTAAAAGTCTGAGTTATTTATTTTTTGTGGAAGTGATATAAGTCTTTAGAAGTAATAAAGACCAGATCTTTTTGCCAGAACGTTGTTGTCTCTGATTGTCTAAGAGTTGTTGCATTGGCATCTATTTCAGAGGGCGGACTGAGTGGAATTAAACAGCCGTGTCACTGTTCTCTCTCTCTTTTTAACCTACACGCTCATCTGCCAGATGCGCCTGACAGCACCAGACCCTGGAAGAGTCTCCCAGCAGGCCCGGCAGCACATGGGCCGCACCATATTTAGTCATCCAAAGTCCAGACGCAGACCCATGCAGTCCTCCACCTTAATCTGCCTCCTCTCCGTTTCTCTCTCTCTCTCTCTCTCATTTTTTATGTCCTTCCCTCAACTCCCTCCCTCCATCTTTGTCACTTTCCCTCTTTCTCCTACTGCTCCCATTCATCTCTGTCCTCGCTTGCTCTCCCTCCAGTCATTTCTGCTTCATCACTGTCATGCACCTCACCGTTTCTTTCCCTCTTGTGTCTCTTTTCCATCATACCTACCTACCAAAACTTCTTTTAATGCCTGTTTGTCCCCTTTAGATGTCTGTTGTCTTAGAATTCTTCTGTTTATTTTCTTGACTTTTCTAGCATCTTCTGACTGCCTTAACAACATGCCCTTCTTTTCCGTCATAATTTCTACACCTTGTTTCTGCTCATTTCTACCCCCTTTTCCCTCAGTCTTAAAGTGACTCCCCGCAGTTTATTTTCCCCAGATGAGCATGCTGCTCATGGAAGCTGGGCCTGGATGCTAATGAGCTGCTAATTCTATCAGCCGTCTCTTCGTACCCTCCCCACTGGGTGTCAAGCCTGCCAGCTTTAAGATGTCCAGTCTTTTGATGAAGTGCTTTGGTTGATGAACTCCCCTCTGTGTGACCGCTTTAACCTCCCTGTCCTCAGACACGTCATTGATCTATGTTCGTATCTGTCCTGGCAAGACCTCTTACACCAGTCACTTATGAGGAGACCTATGTCCCACAATCTATAGTGATTGTTGTAAGAGAAAATGTTTTATTTTAATTCTCTAGAAGACTGTATTTCTGAGCATTGACTTCAGACCTCAGATGTGGAAGGGATGCACTTATACGCCTCCTGTGTAGTTACTTAATTCATGGGAATAACAAAGGAGATTCTTTCGTACATTGTAATTACACATTTTGGGTTGCAGGCTTTAATGCACTGCATTTATTGCTTTTACATGTGGCGATACCTTTCAAGGAAAGAAATTTGCATCATTCAATAGGGACAATCCTAAAGGCATGTGCTTAAGACCTGAAAAGGTTTATGGAGTCGTGCCCTGGCCTAAAAATTCAAGTTCTGTGTTGTTGGTAAATATATGTGATTAAACTAAATGTTAAAACAAATTAAAGGTTTCTCTTTACTCTAAACTTTGTATTTATATTCTGAAAAGTTAAAAAATAATGGACTGAATAATGTTAAACTGAACAAGGAATGTTGAATATGTGTTGAATATGTGGGCCGTGTTATTCCATTAAAAAAGTCAATAAACTCAAAACTATGATTTACAAATCCATTTAAAGAAATTCTGGGATTTTTCCAAAATGCAATTAAAACAAAAATCTGTGATGTTAATTCATGTGAACCTTTATTTAACTGACAAAGTACAAGGAAAGTCCCAAAGTTTTAATGACTGGCCTAATTTTATTTTGTAAATATGCACAAATTTAGAATGTGATTGTTGTGACACGCTCAACAAAAGTTGGGACAGAGTTAAAATAAGATTGAAAAGTGCAAAAAAAATGTTCAAGTAACACCAGTTTGGAATACTCACCATCAAGGAGGCTAATCAGGAACAGATGAGGTATTACTTCTGGAAATAAAACTAGCATCCATCAAAAGCTCAGTCAGTTCACCGTTGTGTGCCAAAATTTGTGAGAGAATTGTAAGTCAGAAGGGAACATTTCTCAATGCAGCACTGCAGAGAATTTAGGTCTTTCGACATGTGCAGTGCGTAATATTGTGAAAAGATGCTGAAAATTCTGAAAGGTCTGTGTGTTAACCCTAGTACTGCAGGACCACGTTATATCGATGTCCCAGATAAGTTTCATTCACTGCCAGTCGTCTAGCTGGCAGTGCTAGGGTTAAAATGCAAGGTGGGAACCCAATGATGAATGTGTATGATTTTCAAGCTCTTAGGCATCCCTGCTTGAGAAACCGTCCAGCTACTGTGACAAAGCAGCTGTCACTCAACACAGTCTGACACTGCATCCAGAAATACAACTTGAAGCTGTATTATGCAAAGAGGAAGCCATACATAAACTCTATTCAGAAATGCAGTTGGGTTCTCTGGGCCTGAGCTCATCTCTGATGGACTGAAAAGCTGTGGAACTGTGTGCTCTGGTCAGATGAGTCCACATTTCAGCTCATTTTCAGAAAAAAGCAAAGCATGTCAAGTTCTCTGTGTCAAAGATAAAAATGACCATCCACATTGTTATCAGCAAGGTGCAAATGTCAGCGTCTGAGATGGTATAAGGATGCGTAAGTGTCATGGCCCTGCTGAGTTGCATGTATGCGACGGTACCATTGACTCTGAGGCAGATATTAAGATTTTAGAGAGATGCATGCTACCATCAAGGCTGTGGTTCTTCCCAGGACGTCCATGCTTACTTCAGCAGGACAATGTCAGTCCACATTCTGCACAGGCTTTGTAGGCACAGCATGCATTTATGTGTGCTTCAAATGACCTTTACTGGCCTACTGCCAGTCCAGACCCATCTCCTATTGAAAATGTGCTGCACATCATGACGAGGAGAATCAGACAGTGGACCGCGGAGCAGCTTAACTATCAGTCAAGAATGGACAAAATTTCCAATGGCTAAACTATGACAATTAGTAACCTCCACTCCAAAACATTTGAAAAGTGTTATTAAAAGGAAAAATGACGTAGCACAATGGTAAACATGCCTCTGTCCTAACTTCTGTTGAGTGTGTTGCAGCCATCAGATTCTAAATTTGTTCAGATTTACCAAATACAATTAAGTCTTTCAGTAAAACTGTTTAAAATGTTTTCTTTGTACTTTTTTCTTTGTATAGATTTCTATTCTTATTGCATTGTGAAAAATATCCCAACTTGTCTGGAAATGGAATTTGTAGCTTCTGAAATGTTATTTTGTTAGTAAAAGGGGTTACCACCTATAAACAAAACAGACGTGTGCTACAGTTTTCACCTCAAAATAATCTGCAATATCAATGTAACTAGGATGGTTAGGACACTCTGTAAAACAGTCCACCACCCCCCGGTGATACTGTGCAAATACAATGTAAGAAGGGGAAGCGTTGTGTGTCCTTTACTCAATACTCATTAGATAGGGTACTCATTAAATAGAAAAATTCTTGCATGATAATTTGTTTACTTTGTTTTTAAATACTCCAAATGTATTTATTACTTTCAAGTGCTCACAGTATATTTTTCTTCTTTTCTTTAAAAATGATTATTATTCTATTGTATCTACCCTTACAACACTGCTGAAAATGAAAACCTAAATTCAGAAAAATTACATGATAAATGTGGGGAAAATTAAACTATAAGTTACAAGTCATACTATCAGGTGCTGAGAAATTCCATCGTGCTTTCTTTCATAAACATTTGAACTGCACCTAAGAATGAACTGAATGGATGTAATTAAGTACTTGGGCACAGTAGATTTATCCCATTTACCAGGTCGATTGGGTCTTTTTGATGGTTGCTGCCTTTGGACCCCACACACCAAAAAAGAAAACACTTTCTATTTTTTCTTTTTTTTTTGACTCACTTTAAATATGTTAATGTGCATTTTCCACTTGCATAAAGAGGAAGCCTTTTGTTCTGTCAAGATGAAGAGAGAGTCTGTAGTATGAGAGAGAATGTGAGGGTAGGGGGAAGCCTATGTGATACATTGTGATTTAATAAATACCTTGCAAAGAGGGTTGGGGTGCCTTCTCAACCCCTCCGCTGTCTATTTTGAAATGGGGCTTTTCTAGATTTGACACCCAGTGAAGTAAAAGGGGGATTAAGGAATAAAAAGCCTGAGGCCATATACATCTCTTTCTATTGTCTATTTTCTTTGCTCCAAGGCTTTTTCTCCCTGTGCCCCTCAATCTTTCTCTCTTTTATGGACCAAGAGGCCTCTCGTCTACTTCTGTGCTTATGAATCCAGGTACCTATCTTGACCCAGAGATTTAGAAAGGTTTGAAAAGTGTCTCATAACCTCAGTTCTACTAAAGTGGAGTTAATCCTCAAAAACCTATCACTTTTGGTGAATTTTCTGGTTCAGTGAATAAATATAATACTGCCTTCTTTAGGGTCAGCACTGTGTAACAATAGTGTTGCAACGGTTGATTTCCTGTAAAATTCCTAAAAAATTAGCAAGCAACTATAGCCTTGTCCTCATACATAGAATTCCACCCCCCCTTTTTTCCAGGACCTGCTCTTGCACTAGAGCTTTGACCAGGGTCGCACACGGTTCACTGCTTTGCCACACCACCAGGGATTATGGGGTGACTTCTGCCATGCTGCTCAAGCATGACCAGAAGGCTTGGCCAGTTTTGACCTGAATAGCGTAGGACTCAAGTAGTGAATGAGGCCGGCATTGAAATTCAGGATGCAGTTACTTGCAGCCACTTATGTCTCTCTTTAAATGGTCACATCCTTTCTCTTGGGGCCCCTCATCTGTCTGATCCTTTGACAGGCTTTCAGTCAGTGAAAACATTCACTTGTAGCTGTACTGTGCAAAATATTTTATTTAATTTCCTTTATAAGGGCAAATATAATTTGGTTCAAAAGATATACAGTGTTTTTTTTAGCAGTACATCAGTGCCACTTTACATTTTAATTCCTATTATGGTAAAAATATGCAGATGACATTGACCTTTCTGTTTATTTCTCTCTCTTACAGGAAAGACTCTGGTCAGCCTGAAGTGAAGGGTCACTGAGCTCAGACACTCTCCTTCCACTGACTCACAGTTATACACACACATAGGGGACAGTCACACACATCTGTGCAACAGCACAGACACTCCGTTTACACACACATACATACACACACACACACACACACACACACACACAGTTGGGTACACACGCAAAGCTTCTTCCTTGCAGAAGTGCAGACACATATTCAAACACAGGCCCTTTGAGCAAGATGAGGGAACCTTGGAGGTACCTGCTGGGCCTGTGCCTCCTGGCATGCTCAGCCTTCACCCACAGTGCCACCAATCCCTTCGCAGGGCAGCAGACCCCTCCAGATCCCTGCTACGATGACACAGGTGCAGCCCGCCGGTGTATCCCTGAGTTTATCAATGCTGCCTTTGGCAAGGAGGTGATGGTGTCCAGTGTTTGTGGAAGACCTCCTTCCCGTTCCTGTAGTGTGGTGGAGCGGGGAGATGAGCGGCCTTCTGTACGTACATGCCAAATCTGCGATGCAGCTGACCCTCGCCGTGCCCACCCGGCTTCCTACCTCACTGACCTCAACTCAGCCCACAACCTCACCTGTTGGCAGTCAGAGACTCTTAGCACCTCTCCATACAATGTGACTCTCACCCTGTCGCTGGGTAAAAAATTTGAGATTACTTACGTTAGCCTGCAGTTCTGTTCATCGCGACCTGAGTCCCTGGCTATTTACAAAAGCATGGACTATGGCAAAACCTGGATGCCCTACCAGTTCTACTCCTCACAGTGCCGTCGCATGTACAATCGGCCCAACAAAGCAACAATTACGAAGCAGAATGAGCAGGAGGCTCTTTGCACAGATGGCCACACTGACCTCTACCCGCTTTCTGGAGGGCTTATTGCTTTCAGTACTCTGGATGGACGGCCTTCTGGTAAAGACTTTGACAACAGCCCAGTCCTTCAGGACTGGGTCACTGTCACAGATATCCGTGTGGTCTTTAGCCGTCCCCAGCTGCCGCGGGAGTTGGCACTGGGGGCTGGAGGCAACAGTGGAGGAAGGGATGATGACCCCATGGCAGTGACATCAACACTGCTAACTTATTTCTATGCAGTGGGAGACTTCCAGGTGGGCGGGAGGTGTAAATGCAATGGTCATGCCTCACGCTGTCTGAAAGACAAGGAAGGCAAACTGGTGTGTGACTGTAAACACAACACAGAAGGACCTGAATGTGACCGCTGTAAGCCCTTTCACTATGACCGACCTTGGCAGAGGGCCAATGCTCGCGAGGCCAATGAATGTCTGCGTAAGTCTTTCCTCCAATCTGTCATCCTTTATGTGCTTTTAACCATATTTTAGTTTGTCTGGTGTAGATAGCGTTTGGAGTACTTTCAGTATTGCAGCCTGCAGAAAAATATAAAGAGTCAATTTCTGAGAACTTAGACTTTCAAAAACAACACATTTCAACATTCCTGCTCTGAAAGCAGGATTGGAGCACATTATTTTAATCTATGCATAAAGACCAATGTGAATTTTTTATATCTGACTTAAATCTAATTTTCAGTTGTGTGTCTTAGTTAGCTGAGTAGATGATAATCAGGAAATGTCTGAAAATAGAAGTCGCTTCTTATTTGTTGGACCTTTTCATGGTATGACCTTTTCATTATTCATTTCCAGGATGTGAGGGCAGCAGTGTAAAGTCAGGCCAACAAACTGAATTCATACACATGTGCACAGGAATAAAGTGAGAGGGAGAAAAGGAGGGATATGACTCTGAAGACCCGTACTTGACTGTCATAAGAGTAATTAATGTTGCTGCCAGAACATACCAAATGGGTTTGTGTTTATACAGGTGAAAAGTTGCGGTAGCATGCCACGGTTGAGCTGGCAACTTTGGCAGTGATTCTGAAAACACGAGCCCATACGTTCCTTTCATTGCTCATCAGCCTCTTGCATTTACCGTCCCTGTAGAGGAAAACAGGGCTACTGCTCTCAACCAAATCCTGGGCCTGTCTAGAAAAAATATCTTTTGCACAAGCAAGTCTAAACAGTGGATGACAACAGCTCGACTCATTGGCACACTGCTACAGCTAAGACATCCAAGAATGTTATTTGGCAGTGTTTGCCTTCACCTCAAGACATACTCGGTAAAAGTCATTTCGACATGCTCAGAAAGCTTGCCAAAAAAACTATAGCAATTTCTGTGGCAATTTTTGTAATGTAAATTGATTATCTATGTGTAGGATTAGGCTTTTCTACAAAAGGCTTAAGATGTGATATAGTGTGTGTGTGTATTATGTAAAAGCAGTTGTTTACACAGTATATTAGTCATATGTTTTCATCGGGATTCATTCTCTTATATGTGGATGTTTCTTTGGTGGTAATTTTTACAGTATTTGTTAGTGTAAATTGACTTAGGTGGAACTCAATTTAGGTTATTTTGCTTGCCGTAAAAATTTGTTGGCCTAGAAAAATAAAACCATATTAGAAACCACTGTCCTCATTTTAACCTTTACCCGCAATGAAATAAAATTACAGCCAGAGAGGGAAAAAAACAGCAGTTGAACATTGAAAAACACAGTATATTTTTCTAACATGTTGTAATTGCCCTGTGAGCTGGCCTGAGTTCACATTTAGCATTGAACAGTGCCAGATCTGTTTAAAGGGGACAGAGAGTGACAGAGCCAGAGCAGCAAAGCCATTTCAATATTAGACTGGCCAACGAATCCATCCTTTCCTTAGTCTGTATTTTAACATCATGCCAGTTCTACCTTACTTTGGCTTTTCCAGGGTCCTTGACACCCTGTTTTACTCCGCTCACAGATGAAGGCACACATACACCTACTTCTTTCTATAACAATATCCTGTCAATCCCTCAGTGTTTTCTCCCTCATATTTTTGCACACGCCCTCTTTCAAATGCCCCGTAGCTGTTTCTGAAGTGTTACACCCGCTTCCCGTAGCTCTCTTCTCTGCGGGATTGATATGTCACTTTAACCCAAAATTTCTGGACAAAACAGCCTGGCTGTCCTGGCCAACTATGACGACCTAATCCCGGTGTTGATACGTGTCAGTTAAAGGGCTTTTCCAGTTGCACGCTATACCTGATCACACATCCGGATCTGCCAAAAAGTCAGTCCCCATTGTTCCTAATTTCATGTTACAAATGCCTTTTTACAACTTATTCAAGTACAACCACTTCCAAAATATTCTTGAGGTAGAAGAGCCTTTAAAGAGCCTCTTCAGTGTATAAATAAAGCCAATTTAAAAAAATAAATGGACCTGGCCCTTGTTGAATTTGCAGTTTGCTTTTCTTCTGACAGTGCACAAATGGAGCTACAGTGTGAGCCCTGAGGGATGCTGTTGTGGCAGCAAGGTGTAGGTATACAGACTGAGAAACTGTAAGAATGGTAAGTTACATAGCTGAGGAGTCCCTTAGGTACCATAAGAGGTCCTGGGGATGTTTGGATTTGGAGGGAGAGTTTAAAAGGTCATGGTCCTTTGTGCAGGGGTGACAGAGTTAGGTTGATTGGGAGACAGTTTTTGCGTAATGAGGAATTTAGAGTTGACAGCTTCAGAGCCACATCAAAAGTTGTTTCACACCCTGCTGGTGAGCCTCTCAGTCCTTAAGAAATGATGTGCCTCTTGGCTGATTTCAACCTTTCAAGATTAAAAAAAAAGATTGTCCAAGGTTTTGGTCAGTTTTTATTGAAGTCTTAACATGCATAGCAAGAATGTTGTCTCTAACATGGGTCATTTGATTGTTCTTGGGTTTTGCTAAATGTTTGACATGCCCTGCACCAGGATTTGTGTCTGTGCTCCTAGCAAACTCCTGTAGGGTCTCCAGACACAAGCTATACACACACGGCCCATCTGCCGCCTCCCTCTCTATGAATCCTGCCTCAAGACATTGGTTTACAAATCCCTGCTGTAGTAGTCAGAGAGGGCAGCCTCATAAAGGAGCATGTCTGTTTGTATTGAGGAAGACGTGATGGAAAAATCTGTGATTTATCTGCTCGGAAGTTTGAGCCACAGGAGAGAATAAGGAAACAGATGCATAAGAGCTATTTGGTTTCTGCTTGTGATAGAGTATGGGCTTTTCTGCTGGCATGGATGATCTCGTAATGTAAATACTTTGTGCTAGCTTAAAAATATGAGACACTATATCATGCCATAAATTGAGTCTGCCAAGTCACTGCATAAGATAAAGAGGTCTCTTGTGGAGTCAACGACAATGTGACATCCTGAGTAGATGATAATTTATGGTCTTGTAGCTCTCTACTCTTGGCTGTGTCTACAGCCATCTTGGCCCTGTTTGGCTGCAACAACAAGCTGCTCTATTCTCCAGCCCTTCCTCTCCCTCATTTGTACTCAACCTGCAGGAAGTCCAGAGTACTGCTGGGGCGCTGCGAGCCTGGGGCCAGACACCATCCATCCCCCAATGGAGCCACCAAGCCAGATCTGCTTCCAGTGTTGAACCAGGCACACTGGTATGCATTAAATAACAGAGGTCATGTAAAGATTGATTGAACTGCTGTTCTGGATGATTTGCCAGAAATGCAGGTGAGCTGTGGTTAGTAGCAAAGCTGAGTGTTTCTACTCTACTGGCGTCTTTGGGTGTGGTGTTGAATATTTTGAATAGGAAATTTGACATATTGAGTCCTCTGGGAAAATGAGTGATACGGTATTCTGTTTTTTGCACAAGAAGGGGAGGTTCCTTTGAAATTAAACCAATCAACCAAATAGCTATTCACTGTAGACTCTCATTATACATCAGGGCATTTCATCACCTGAAGGAAATCCCACAAATTAGTTATTACCGCTGAAAAAAGTTATTACCTGTTATATAATATGTAGATGCTATTAGATCATGTCTGCTACACTAATAAAACAGGGGTTGTATTAAAATGTGAGTTTTACAGCGGAAGAGGAAGGTGAAGCAGGACAGACAGATTTTGCAAGTCTTGTCACAAGCTCTCTTAAACTTTTCAGGGGGCTTGTGGCTTTTGGTGGGCTCAGCTTATGTTTTTTGGAAACTATTAGCTGGAATTAGAGGGACATTGACAGATGGATTTCTTAGGGAGAGGAGTGCGATCCAGAAGTGGTGTGTGTGTGTGTGTTTGTGTGTGTGTATGTGTGTGTGTGTGTGTGTGTCAAAGCAAGAGCCTGGCCAACAACATACGCTCAGAACTATTGCTCTGAAGCTTTAAGAGCTGGAAACTCTGAAGACCACATAAGTGCAAACTCTCCTCTTTTTTTAAAAAATATCTCTTTTTCCACCTCTTCATTTTTCTCACTGACAAGGGGCAGATGGTTATTCAATCCTTATTAGAATTTCAAATAGGCCTCCATCCTTTCACAACACCCCCCTCCTCCTTCACCTCTACCAAGGGCAAGCAGAGGTCAGGCCTGTGTTCCAGTCATAGCACAAATTCATCAAGACACTTTTTGGCTTGTTGATCGAGAAATTACTTCATTCTTAAACATGCCATGCGTGAAACCATGCCATAGTTTGGGAAAATGCATGGTTTGGGTGACATGAACAACACCAAATTTTACAAGCTGTCAGTCACCACGTGGAGAACAGCAGGTTTTTCTGTGCTTTTCCTCTTGCAACAAGATTTTGCCTGGTCTTGAGTTAAAAACAAAGCTAATATCACCAGAGGGCCCTGAGGAGTCAGTTTTGTAGCACACAGTACCCTAAAATGGTACAACAGGGTCAATTGAATTTTTTTAACTGACCCTGGAGGGCATAATGATAGGAATCTTAGTGAGATGGTAAGTATAGATGACTAAGGAAGGCTAGAGCTGTTGTAATATAACAGCATGTAAGTTCTGTGTTCCTAATTTCACTAAAGACCTTCCCACCCCTCCCACCTCCCCTGCCTGTCCATGGAGGCAAACAGGGAAACGACGTTTCAATTACTTACAGCGCTACTCTGAAATGAGCAAGGGATGTTTGTATGTGTGCATGTTGAGGGAGGGGGCTTGCTGAGCAAAGGAAAGTGATTTTGAAAAAGAAACCTCCTGTGCTTTCAAATAATTACACAGCCTCAGAATGTTGTTTTAAAATATGCCTCTGGGGTAGTTAGCGTGAGACGCAAGAGTTATAGTATGTTGAAGCCAACAAGCATAGCATTAGGTCCATGAGTTTTGTTTTGGTGGTGTGTGCTTTAAGAATTTGAAGGACGAGTAGCAAGACAGCAGGATTTGGTCACTTTGACTGCTTTGCACTGTAGCTTTGCTCTTTGCTTTTATTCCCTCTGTCAGTATTGCTGTTTTGGTTCTTAGCCAACCCACAAAGGGCCGATGCATTTCTCATTCTATGAAGCCACCCATAAAGGCTTTCTGGCAAGAATGAACCATAGTTAAACAAATGTTAAGGACAGCAAAGTGTCAAATAACAGTGCTAATGTCAGCTGGGTTAAAATGCTGGATGCTCTGTGGCTGCCTGAGGCCAAGTGTGAATGTGTGTGCGTGCGCACTCATGCATATGCATCTCCTTACATTTGTGCATGTGTGAGAGCCACATGTAATCTGGTAGTGTGATGTAGCATTTCATCCCAGTGCCAAAGCAAACTGGTGGAGCTGCAATGTTGTCCACCCTGCACTCCCAGGCCCACATCAACTCTCTCCCACAGATGGTAGCAATCACCTCCTGATGTGCCCATCACCTCCAGCACTGTCTTCCGCTCTGTTCTTGCTGTAGCAGATTCTTGTCAAATATTCATTCTTTGTCTGGACAAACTCCAGTCTTCGGTCTTGTATTTCGTGTATTTTGCCTTGCTGATATCAACTTTTTTCTTCTCTCGCTGAACTCTTGTGGTTTGGTAACATTTTGCTTCTTCTTTTGTTGTTACAAGCATTTGTGTTCTATTGCCTCTAAAAAAAAGTGGTATTTTGGCTACCAGCCGGTTTGCTGGTAGTAACAAGTTCAAGAAGATATTAAGCGAAAATAAGTTTAACTGTGAGGGCACAATAATCACTCAGCTCCCTTATAGCATATTTTCTTTCATGTTTATACCTGACTCAGATGGAAAAAATGGATCTAACTAATTAGCTGCTGGCATTGTGTTAGCATTATATTCTGTGTGTGTCTCATGCATTTTAATTAAAGAAGGCTCTATTGATTTCCACTGGGGAAATTCAGTCCATTAGTATGATTTTATGGAGCTCTGCAAGTCAACCCAGCTCTGCTTCTTAACACAGATTTAATATCAACTTTATAGCTCCAAAACCGTTAAAATGTTCTTCTATTATTGGGGTTAGATCCACAGCTCTCCACCATTTTTACTGTCATCTCTGGCTAAGGTGGTGAATTTTCACAGTATGTTCCATCTGTCACTTTCTATTTCTAAACCAACCAAGGCATCTCATGCATTGTGCCAGAATCTACCTCATGGTTGTGTGTGCCAAGAGTCAAGGCAAAGGCAAAAACTGCTGCAGTTTACCTTGGTTCTTCATGATAATTTGATTGCACAACATCCTCTGTGTCTCCTCATGACTGTATTATATTGCCTGTGACGAAAAAGAGCAAGCGAGACTGACAGAAAGTGAAGGCAGCGGCAGGACAGAGATAACAGTGTTTAGATGTGGGGAAGTGAAATGGACCAGTAAGGGGGAACAGACCTAAAAACTCAACTCTCCACTGACACCAGGCCCCTCCAACCTGGCACCCCTCCAGCCTAATCTTGTTAAAATCTTTCCCTGCCTGATGCCATCCAGAAAGAGAAAGTGGAGATGGAGGAAAGGATGGACAAGAATAAGGGCTGAGGAAGGAAACAAGCAAAAGAGGGACAGGCAACCCGTATTTCAGATAGGGTCTTATGAAAGTAAAAGGAGAGCAGGAGGGGTGGGAGAGGCATTAAGGGGACTCTAAGTTCAAAAGGGCTCCCAAGAGCCAGCTCTTAAGCCCACGACGTGAGGCTAACCACAGAGCCCAGCAGAGGGAGGGGAAGTCTGAGACGTGGAATCATAGAAAGAATTGAAAGATATCTGTGTGGAAGGAGAAAAAGAACAAATAGAGCTAAAGCGGCTTTGTACCAAAGGCAGAAGCGTACTATACAGTGCATGTAATGCACCCAGCTGAGCTAGAGAATAGTAGTTTCCTGTTAGTCCTCAGCTGTGACTTTTTAAATCATTGTCTCAGCTTGATGTCCACAGCTCATTAGAGTCTATAGAGCCAACAGACCTAACATGTGTTTATGACTTGTTTCTGTTTCATTTTTTCATATCCTTCGTCCCTATTGTTTTGCTTCTATCGCTTATTATTTCTTGAGGCAGTTATCTCTGGTGGGTGTAGGCGCATACATGTGTGTGTATGCGTGTGTTTATCCACACTGTACACTGGCTTGGCTATAATAAGGAGCTAATTAACCGGGTGTTCCCCTTGGTGCCCCGAGCAGGTGGCTGGAGCAGCCAGGTGGAACTCAGCCCAAACACACACAGCATACACATTGGCACACACACCACACATCATGGCAGGAGCCCATATAGCAGAGTTTGGCCAGGCGGAGAGAGCACCCGAGGGGGGATGCAGCAAGTCTGGACTGTGGTCTGGGCCAAGAGGGGAAAGGTGGTGGTGTCAGCCCTCCAATTTTCAAGGACCAATTTTAGCCATGGGATTTGTGTTTTGCATAGGCATCCAAAATCAATTGGCTGTGCTCACAGCTTGGCTTTGTTTGGGCTGAAGGAAAAATGAGGTTAGATTTATCCCTGACATATGGAGAGTAAGAACGCTCACAAACACACTTGCATGCTATTTGTTAAGCACAGTCTTAGAGGGCCAATTTGTCAAGCATTGTTCAGAGCACATTTACTTGTTTAGGTACCTGTTCTGATAGCGTAATATACTAGTTTGTTTCTCTCGCAATCGTAAATATTTCCTTTACTTTAAAAAGCAAGTATCACTTTGATCACAAACTGTGTAGAGGAAGGTATTGGGTAGAAACAAGACTGTACACCAAAATTTGTACTTGGCACTGTTTAGTTTGATGGCTATGTGGTGAAACAATTCACTGTACTAATATTTTCCGAAGGGTTCTCCTCCTCTCCCTCCTTTATTTTGGTCCCCGCATCCCTCTGTTTGCCAAGCCTGTAGCTTGTGTTTGTTATTTGATTTCCACGACAACACGAGAAACTAGCTTTGTGCATCCTTGAATTGAACACTGACCCATGGAGGAATATGTTCACTTGAGGATCACAGATTCTTTGCTGACTTCTCCACCACCCACAGAAGTCCTTCCTTACTGAAATGTCATTTTTTTTTCCTCCTTCAGATAAAATAATTGTCTTAATGCAGAGCACTACTGAGATTTTGATGTGTTAATGAATTGAAAAATGGCCTTCAACAGTGTTCAGTTATCCCTGCTGAGCCAAATTTGGTTGGCGGGGGCATGGTAGTGGTGGTGGCATTTTGGAGGGAGGAGGGGTGTCGGCATGTGTGCGTGTGCATAGGCACTTCAAAACAAACCCATAAACATTCCAGGATCTTTGGGCAGCTGTAGCTCTGAGTTAACAGCATGCAGGGTGTGAACTGCACAAGAAACACATGCAGGTAGCACACAAACACCTACTTGCTTTTTGCTGATTTCCAACATTTCCGTTTTTCTCCTGCACTTCTCTTTTCTGTAGCAACTCCCATTCATGTTTTTCTTTTTCTCTCAGATACTAAACTTCCCTCGCAGACACCAATTCTCTTAATGCCTCTGTCACAAAATGTCTGGTTGTTGTTAAAACTTTCACAGCTACACATGCTAAATCATTTAAAGATTTAATTCTGGAGCTTTCTTTACATTCTCCACACTGAAACATATCTTAGCTTACTCCAGGCTTTGTTGGCCGATCTTATTGCACAGCTGTAAATCTAGAAGATGCCATAAGAGGTCCGTCGGTACTTCAGCTGCAGAGAAAATGTGATCCATCGCTTTCATGTTCTGCTACAAGGTGTTAATGGTCACAAGTGCTCGCAGCTGTGTGTGTGTGTGTGTTTGAGATGCTTGATCACAATCACAGACCCCTACCTCCATGGTTCCCCCTCCCCACCTGTAGCATAGCCATTCAATATGACGTGTGTGTCACATTTCTCTTAGAAGAACTTGGACAGGCTGTTTAGGTGTTCAGATTCACATACACATGTAGAGAGACCATGAACCCATGTAATAGGCAGTGCATTGTGTGTTGTTTTTCCCAATTAATCCTGTCACTTTGTGCACAGTAAAGCTAAAAGGCTTTAAACTCCATTTTCAAACTGGATTCCACATTGCCTTGCTGTCCTCACACTTCCTTCATATCCACCCTGGATAATTCTCCAAGGTCAAGAGTTATTTCTTGTCTTATATTCTCCAGTCTACAAAAGCACAGCAAATAAATCCAACAGGGTCTCAGCAGCAAACAGTGTAGCCTTGATATGAATTTATACATAAAATAGTATTTCATTAACTGAAGGATTCCATACAAATTGGGCCACATAATAACCAGATGGAATTGGGAAACAGTCTGGGAATGTGCTCCCCCTTTTTTCCAGGGTCTGCAAGTGGGGAAAACTGGGCCTCTTTCCCAACCAGGTGCCAGGCTTTCCTTTTGAGTATGGGTAGCGATATGTATTGCTCACTTCTCGTGTAGTGCTTATTATTTAGTGTTTGTATTTGAGTGATTGTCCCCCAGTGAAATTGTCATCCAAGTGACTGCAAAAAGCTCAGATCGTTGAACTTCATGTAACTGCAGGACTGACCTTGGCCAGAGCAGAGAAATGAAAATAGCCTATAAATGATGGGGAATTGCATTGTAAAGGTCCCATATTACCTCTTTTTAATAAGTTCATCTTAAGAAATATGAGACTTAGATTGTGTATTTCAAGTGTCCTTTCAAACTATCTAATTGATCTTTCATTCTACCAACGCTGTACACCCATGGTCTTTGCCCTGTTTAAATGGGCTGCTTGAGTGTGTCACTTTAAATGAAATAAGCTGCTCCTGGAAAGACTCCTTTCCGGAAGAGTGCTGTGCCTTTCCTGCCATTGCAATGGATATCCCAGAAAAAAACAAAGTAAAAGAACATTGGTTACCTGCCATAAGCCCAGATTCTATAAGTATAGGCTTACCCATCAGCTTGTAACAGAACCCCACGATTCAGCAGCACAAGTTTGAACCAGATTTAGACCCAGAGCAGGAGACTCTTACTGAATTCACCACATTAAACCTTGCTTAACATATTTTTTATGTAACAGTGGTACCATTTCTGAAATTGCATGCCCCGTGGCCATTTATTTTCCATATATGTACGATTAGGAAAAGCTAACAAAATAGCCAACTGACTTGTTCCACCACAGAAACCCACACCGTTCTTGTTTAGTGTTTTAGACCTGGTCTCATATATTTACACAACTGCTCAGTTTTCTTCAGCAATTTTGTTTCAGCATAACTCTGGTAAGCAAGTATATACTCTATTAATCCCAGGGGGGAAATTAACTAAGTATTCTGATTCTGATTATGCACTCATGCACTCAACAACTAACCCTTTAGTGCGCTTGTGAGGGAAAATAATGTCAGAGCTCTAGCTACCAGTGTGACATAAATACATTAACTGCAAAAAACAAACAAACAAAAAACAAACAAACAAAAAATGGTCATACAGGGGAGTTGACTGAGGATTGGACCATTGTGGCATCATAGCATTTGTGAATGCATGTTATGCTCATGTCGCCATGTTTTTTTTTAATTATTTATGCAGCACCTATATATATTTATGATAAAAAGCACATTGAAAGTCTCGCTTTCTACAAAATGGGAGCTTATATTGTTACATGTTCTGCAACTACTTCAACTCAATGAGTCAGTAGTAAACTTAACTAATGAAAAAAGGTTCTTTGCACAAGAAAAAGAACCTCATTAGTTCCAAGCTCTTATGAACAGTGTTGCTGATAAGAGTGACTTCAGCCCTTTAAAAAATCTCATTTGATCAAATTCAAAGACACAGTCAGTCTGCATAAACACTAGAAGCTGGGGAATAGTTTGTTTAATCCATACAGTATATAACAATGCGTACAATGTATTGTACATACAATAAATAACAATAGCATATTGTGGTGTTTTAGTTGTGTTATGTACCATATTTAAACACTGAGCTAGGCATCTTATCTTTGGCTTTCTGCCTGGCAAATTTAGAGTGATGAAAAGTCTTCATGAAGTCACTACACCTGGACAAGAAATAACTCTGCAAACAAACAAGATCTAACATGTTAATTAGTGAGAGCTGGCAGATTTAGTTACCTTTGTTACATTTATGTTTATCCATTTGACATAGGGATGATTGCATTGTTGCACTACAAGTATGATCATGTTTTTGTGTTATACCTTTTTTATGTGATATACACTGAGTGAATTCATAAGACAGAAAGTATACAAAGTGCAGTTTAAGTTTAAAATCTAAATCAGTGCTGCTGATTTTCAGATTTTTCTCTTACTGATCACTCACCATTTCGTAAAAAGCTGTACACGCAGACATCTACATCAAGCTGCCCAGTCCCTCAGCCAGTCTGTCTTTATTTATTCTCCGTTGGCTTTTTAAAAAAAAATATTCTAAACATTTACTGTTAGTGAAATCCATTTCCTTGAGACCACTCCAATTTGACTAAAGTTAATGAATATCACCTTCTGTGGTGATCCTTTAATAATCCTGCTTTGCCACAACTGTGCTGACATTTGATTAAAGAGCTCTGCTGTTGTTTACCACATTTCAAATTTATCTTTGGATAACTTTGAGCTAAAGCTAAGCTCAGGCAACTGGTGACTTTGAAGCCATAGCCAGGTCTGACTTTGATTTAACCAGCAGAGGTCCTGGATCAAACTATTACACAAACAAGAAGGATGGGTTTCTCATTAGACTTCCCAAACGCAAACCCCACATGTAGATAATGAAAAGAGTTTATCAGTAATGTCAGATCTGGTGAATGTGGTTTTATGTGGAGGAATCAGTGGAAAGACTTGTGAGCAAAGGAGACATTTAGGAACCAGTTGGACTTCAAGTGTAAGTGGGAGAGACCGTGAAGAGCTATAACCTCACTTCGCATCTCCCATATATTCTGCTCGCCTCATTTAAAAGACAGCTAGCTCGAGCCCATTCCTATATCTGAATCGGTCTTGCTTTTAATAGATCTAAGAAGTCTTTACTCATCAGTGATTCATGAAATTAATGTCTCTCTTTCCAGTGATTAATAACTAATGGACTGAGAGAAGCCGAATTCATTAATTATGAAATGGAGAAAATGAGCTCTGCAAATATCACTTTTGATTGATGATTTCTGGAATAGCAGCCAAGCACACAGACGCAGTGTAGATTATAAACCACTCATTATTATATTATACTGCCTTACTGGAAAATCTCTCCCAACTCTCTTGTGATATACATACTGTAGCAATAAGCATATGTTTTACTGCACTGCACACTCTATGTGAACATGTCAGCCAGGCTAGCTTATATCTGAACTTTGAGATAAATACTTACAAGTTATTGTAAACTTTTGCATTTATCCTACTCACCCTTGCTGACACAGTAATTCCTTTGCTCTTCCCTCTGCAGCATGTAACTGCAACCTCCATGCCCGCCGCTGTCGATTCAACATGGAATTGTACAAGCTGTCAGGAAGGAAAAGTGGTGGGGTCTGCATGAACTGCCGCCATAATACTGCAGGACGCCACTGTCACTACTGCAAGGAGGGTTTTTATAGAGACATGGCCAGACCAATCACTCACAGGCGAGCATGCAAAGGTAAGAATCCAACAAGGCGTAACAGTAGTATTTGTGCAGGGTTTTGTTAGTATTTTTTTCACCATGGATTTCATGAGACGCTGCTTTTTTCCCCACAGTCTGCTATATGTGCACTTTGCTTTGGCGCTCCTGCTCTATACTTCTAAGATACTTAAATCAAGCATATAGCAGAGCTGTAGAACTCATTAATTTATCTATAATTATGATCATAGCTCCTACAGTATAACTCCCCAGTTAATCATCGGCTGTCAGAAATATAAAACACAAGTGGTTTTCTGGGAAAGAATTACCAACCACAAGTCATGAACAGAGATCACTTTGTGTTACATCAATCATTAATAGAGTAGCAAATATTTGTTTATAAGTATCTAATAATGTGAAAATGTCCCATATTATTACCTTAAGCTCAGTTTTACTTTCCTTTGGCAGTATACAGTGCTAAATGTTTACAAAATGTTCAAACAAATGCTGATTGAGATATTCTAACCCTGTTAATACTTGTGTAATTGTGTCATTTCTGAGAAAGTGAAAAAGGAGCAACATTTTATGATTGGAAACATATGCTGTCATGGTAACTTTTAATAAAAAAAATCAGCATGTCTGATTTGCCATACCATAGCAGAGAGAAATGAATTGATACTATGCCCAAAGCTTTTTTGGCCATCCCACCAAATGTTTCCCCCTTGCCCACACACCACATAATATTATCATGTAACCAATGCATTTCTCATGGAAAATGTATTTTATTATTTCACATTTGCAGTGATATATTTCAGACTGATATTATGCTGGAAGTTCTGCAAAAATAACACTTGTTTCCTGTACTTGAAAATATTCAAATAAATAGCAGAGTGCTTCTTAGCCTCATGATCCAGATGAAGGTAAAAAAAAATCACTTCCAGAACATTAAAAAAAGCGTTTGTGAGAGCTGCCAACACTCATAGCCATGAAGATCTTTTGGTTGAAATTTCACGGTGAGAATCTCTCACTGGCTTCTCCTCAGTTTTCCTTCTGTGGCTGTAATACAACACCAAGAGGTTAGAAATGGCATGATATCAGGCCACAGTTGCCCATGGTAGTTGCACTGTGTTGCTCAGCCATTCATCATCTAATGGCAAAAACTCCAGTGATTTGGTCACATACCTTAAAACTTAAGTCATTTGACCTGTTACTGCACTGAAACAATAACAGAAAGAGATCTGCTGCAATCCTGACAACAGATCCGTTCTGAGATGTGTGTCCCTGTGTGCAAATAGTTCTCTCATCTTTCATTTCCTGCAGTACCTGGAAGTGTAATGCTTTTACACACATGCAAGCCCCTTGACAATGCAATTTGTCCCCATCTGAGCCAAGTGATCAGGTTTTAAACAGTTTAACACCCTCCTTTAGAGAGGCTCATAATGTGACAAAATTAAAGCTAATATCCGAAAAGCCTCTTCTGTGCAGGCCAGCTCCATGATTGATCATAGCAATTCCAACGCCTTCAAGGAAATGTCATTCTCTTTTGCTCTATTTTTCATCTCTATCTCTCCAGATGGTTTATAACCACCACCTCCAGTTGTTCCCCAACATCTAATTTCTCTCACCGTGCTTCGCTAAAAACCTTTTAAACCTTCGTCTGTCTCTTATTCACATACCATAATACCAGCCCCAATTTTTTTTTTCCCGGCCCTAGCCTTCCATTTTCTTTCTGCCACTGTCCAGGTCATGATAGAGGTCAGAGTTGTGGTATTGTTGAAGGGGGTGAGTGTCAGGTTTTTCCTAAAGAGAAGACAGGAGCAGGAAGGGCTAGGGGGAGTGCAGGCTGTAGGTATGGCCACGTCTGTTACTAATCAAATTTGTCTAGATTGGTGTCTGTTCTCAGTCTGAAGACTATATGAAGAAATCCAAACACACACCTGGTCTTCCTTATGTAATGCTGATATTTCAATTCAAAGCAAATCTGAAGGACACATTGCAATCACTGTATGGCCTGGCTGCAGTATATGAAGTCTTCCACATTTATATGAAGCCAAGCTGTAAATCTGGCATGCTTTGACAACAAGGAGCACTAGTAAAAAGAATCAAAAATGAGTCCACATAAAACAGCGTTGACCGCTAAACCACAGCGGCTATACAGTATGTCTCAAATTATGAAAAAATTCTAAAGATTCAGGGTATTTGCTGTACTTTTCCCTATAAGGAGAAAGTAACATGCTGTTTTAGTTGATTGAGCTTAAAGTTAGTTCAGGTGGACCATAACAACCCAATGAAATGGTCTGCATCAGCTGATAGCTGAGCTTGATACCATTGTATGCATCCAGTTTGCTTAACTCATATAAGGGGTGCTATTTAAGTGTCTTTAGCCTGCCTACAGCTGCTGCTTCTTCTGGAGCCTGCTTTGCAAACCACCTCCTTTAATCAATGCCATATCTCTTGTCATTGATGCCTGCTGTTAAAAATATATTTCTAGCCAAAGGTACAAAAAAACAAACTTTTTTCCAAAGGGGGAGACTGCCCATAACGGCAGACAAAGAGCAGTCCTCACAAGTGCTTTAGCCCATGTGCACTCACACATTCACCGAGTAACACTAATCACTTAAACTGCACAAACGCCTGACAAAAGACTACAAATCCCAGTGCGGTACCTGTCACATCTGCAGTCACACAGGCTTGAAAAGTCATCAACATCTAAAGACATTTTTACAGCTTCTTAACTGGCTCTAGCCCCTGCACATAAAACTTCAGAAAAACAGTTTGAGGAGGAAAGCTGGGGGTTACAATGACACAGACAAACCTCCATCCCCATCCTGCTCCTCACAGCCCATTCAGATCTGGCAGTTGGTGATTGTTTACTGAACAATGTGGACACTGACAATAGCCTCTGAACTCTAAATAGTCCAAGCCTGATTTGAAGGGAAGTGAGAGTGTTGTACATCATTTAGTTTGTTTATTCTTTCCAGACTTGTGGTGTTCAGTGATCAGTGGGAAGACAATAGCTTGTAAGGCCTCTTTTTTTTGTCACATATCTCAGCATATCGTGGATTTGTCTCACGTGTTTTGGACAAAATTTCATTTCACTTGCAGAGTAATATCAGACTATGATTTTTTTTAAAAATTATCCTAGAGTGTTTATGTGATGTGTGCACTAATCACTTAGGTTTCATCTAAGAACACAAACTCCAAGAATGCCAGAAAATTCAAAATAGTTTATTGGCAGAAGTAGAATTTTGGCTCTAGCTGATAAATGAGGGTGGAGGTGGCTGGCGCAGCATCACACAGAGTCTGGATACCACTGCTGACCTGTGGCACCTAAATTAGCCCTGCATCACACCCTGCCACATGCATAACATTATTCCCTTTAGGTCAGTCACAATATTTTACCAAGTACCTTCAAAGCTTAAGTTTCTTGATGGAGTCTGTGTGACTCAAATAATGGGGATTTTGTGCTCACAATGAAGCATCAGATTTACGTCTCAGCTTCAAACAGTGTGCAGCCACTTTGACACCTGTAGACTCACTGCCCTTGCCAGAAAAGGCAAACGCAATTCTAAAGATCTGAGCTGCAGTTAATCTCTCCCCACCCTGTTTCCTTGCAGACACTCTTGGGTCAGTTTCAGCTTTTTAAACCCTCGCTTTGCCTAGTTAACAGGTGGTAGGGTCCTCTCCTTTGTTGTAGCAGCTAAAAAATGCCAGGCGCAAATAAACACATTAACAGTTTTGTCAGGTGGTGGTAAGAAACTGTGGCATGTTAGCAGCTGCCTTTCTCTGGCAAGTCCTGTAGAAAACTGTTGGATTACAGGGTTTTCCCTAATGTGCAATATTGCTTTTCTTGCCTTTTCTTGATGAGCCTGGACAATTGCAACTATTGTGTTACAGCTGAGTCCCATACAAGTTTTCTTTTGTAATTTTGCATTAGCTTGACTATATTTTGTGAGTGTTCATACTGCATTTTATGGTTTATTGTATTTTTGCTCTTATACTTCCTGTGTTCTTATAAAACCTTTGTCAAAGGGCTTCAACCAACACTCCACGTCTTGTATTTAACAGCTCTTTATACTCTCAAAAACTCATGAGTTAGAGTGGCATAAATAATTCACCTAAAAAAAGCAAAACTCATAAAAGTCTTGCCAAAGTGAGGTGACCGGAGCATTGCTTGTTGGTGTTGGCATTTGGTAGGCATCCACTGAACTTTCGGGAAGTGATGAAACAGCAGAGCAAGTGTTACCAGGCAGGCACTGGACTACAGACATCATTTAGAAAAGAGGAAACAGTCTGATGAAGGCACATCATTTGGTCTGGGCCTTCCCCTGAAAGTGATGTATTACATGCATCACACCATTCTCCAGGCTTTCTGTTGTTTTACCTGTCCTTTTGTATCTTCTACATATATACGTGCATTCTAGTTGAATTACTCATTTCTGTCTAGATACACATGAAGAGTCACAGTGGAGTATTCAGGGACTCTCAAGTACAAATGCAAAAGAGCAATGATCCCCCAGAGATTCAGTATTAATGCATATCTGTTTCCTGCTGCCAATTAATTATTAATTAATGATATTTAACTCATTATCCCGCAGAAGACACTGTCATATCCAAGGAATAGTTCTTTGTCTGGTGTCACTTTTGCAGCAGCTTTAATGAATTAGTATCTCATGCATTTTTTTCTTTCCCCCACCCTTATATCACCACCCTCCCTCTCTCTTTACACCTTTCCCCAACCCCCACACCAGCCTGTGACTGCCACCCTGTGGGTGCAGCAGGCAAGACGTGCAACCAGACCACAGGTCAGTGTCCCTGCAAGGATGGTGTTACTGGTATCACCTGCAACCGCTGCGCCAAGGGCTACCAGCAGAGCCGCTCACCTGTGGCCCCCTGTATCAGTGAGTGACTCAGACAGACATGCACACATTGATAAATTATACTGTCTTCATCGGAGTAATTTTTATCAGCTTTCTAGTGACATGACAAACTGTCAAGCTTCATTGTAAAGATTGGAATAATACAAAAGACATAATACATAGCAAAAGGCAGCCCGTAACTAAACCGTGGAGAATATAGACCATACGTGAAAGCATACTTCTCTGTAGTCATTCTGGCTGTCTGACAGATATACCCAAACCAATCTCTGTACTGCATATATATGGTACATGTGTTCTGTGAATTTGCATGGCCACTGAAACTTTTTTCATAGAGAAAGGCACAAAACGTGTGCCAAACAAGAGGCCCAGTGTAAAGTTGGGCTAAACTAAAACATGATCTCTGCAAACAAATAAATTGGACTACTGTTGTTACTGCTTGCACTGTTATTCTTCTTTCTGTTAATTGTGTACCATATGTGTGTGTACTATATTAGCCATGTTTCGGTTTTTGATTTCCTGTATCAAGCAAGTGTGAGTCTACACAAGTTATGAATTTTGCCTGTGGCCCCAGCATGTGTCTGTGCCACATTGGACACGATCGCAAGATAGCTTCCACCAAATCAAATCATGCCGTGCCGCCCAGTGCCTTATCCAGCTCTGCCACACTACGCCACATGGTTCCATGTTGTTTCTCTCACATGCAGCTCCGGAGCAGATGGCAGATAGGCAAGAAGACGAAGACCGTGGTCATGGATGGCAGAATACATTCATTCAAGTGTCACTGAACTATCTAGTGAGCATAAGAATAATAGTGGGTGTGTGCATATTTGGATCCACTGTGAATAGTGCAAATGACAACTATGTCTGCCAGTATAGCCTTATGGTGGGCATCTTACCTCAAGGATCCTATATCCCAAGACAGAAGACAAGTCCATTAAGTAGCCAATTAGTATGATGGCAGCAATCCACATCTGAATGATCCTTTCATCATCTGTCTACCTTCACAAGATGTGGCCATGAGGGCACAGGGACTCAAAGTGGCTTCTAGCAGCTGCGCCTGCCTTCACAAAGCTCTGTGCCCTTGTTTGTTTTTGTTGGCAGGGTGTCCATAATTTTAGAGAGACAACTGCTGCTTTTGCCTCAAAACAGCTTTCCAAGAAACCCCCCTCTACCTCCTGCCAACACACTCCCACACACTTGGTTCAACCCCTCAACCTCCAAATCCAATCAAAAGCAGATCCTCTGGGTGGATGCTAAGCCGGCGTTCCAGTAATTCTGTTTACGGTAAAAGCAGAGGGCCTGTTGTTCGCATTAGCATTTGTATTGGAAAGTTGCATACGATTAAAGGAGAAGTCCTGGAGGAATTCCACAAGGCACTTTTTATTGTAGCCAGTGGGCACAACAAGGGAGGGCTGCATCTGTCTCAAGATGATCCAACCAAAATTGCCCCCTTGCCATTCGTCCATCTGTCTATACATGCTTGCATGGAGATTACACAGCAGTGTTAACCCCGCATCTGTTAGGGGAGGATGAAACTAATCTAGTGCAGCCACCTTGCCAAAGTATGCCAACTTTCACTGCTTTGACTCTGCCAAAAAGGATTACGCGGGGAATTTGTGAAGCATCAACTGAGTTTGAGTCAAAAACTACATTTGGTCTTCCATTATTTCTTCTGGTTAGTCTCGGGATCTTTCTCTGTACTCTTTAAAATGACATTGAAACCATTGCATTAGTCTATGGCATGCATGGTTTGTTTGAGCTGGTCTTTCCTCTCACCACCAATAAGTATCCCTGTCAGTCTGTCAGCGTTTATCTAGCATGTCTGTCTGCAAAGCCCCATGTATTTTCATGAGCATACTTGACATCCAGTACACCACAAAACCTACTGTATGGCTGTCCTGATTTTATTTATTTCTTTTCCCTGGGGACCTCGTTGAACAAGGAAACTTTTTACTTCTTCTCAAGACTAAGCTTTATTTTGTCATGCCCTTCTAATACCCCTTATTTGCAATAACTCTAAATGAATTTGACCATACTTTGTTTCTTTGACCACATGTGCTCTCATAGCAGCCCCACCACCAGATCATTTCAGACATACTTGAAAGGTATGGATTTACATTTAATCGCTGAAATAACTTTGTATTTCTTGTGTGTGTTTCAGAAATCCCTGTGGTCAACCCCACATCTGTGGTGAGCAGCACAGAGGAACCAGCAGGTTAGTATACACTCTCTGCGCCTCACCCGTGAGCACCACTGCTTTATGAGAGGAACAAAAACATAATTTTGTAATATTTCTGGACACGAGTTTTAAGGTGTGGAATAAATATTAATGGAGGGCGGGTGTGCTCGTTTGAAGTTTAGCAAAGGAAACGAGTGCACTGGGAACAGCAGAATTTTTACATTGTCTTAAACCTGTGTCCTTGGCACAGTTTCCTCAGCCACTAGCCTGAAGTTATTGGAGCCACACTGTGCTCAAACTGTAGCTGCAGCTTTAAGCCAAGGGCAGCAGATAGGCAGCCGAGGTGATTAGTTACAGTTTAGCTGGGAGATATAGTGGAAGGGAGAGTTCTGAGCCATGAAGAGTGCTGGCAAGTGACTGGGGGAAATTTGTTCAGTCACTCCCTCTAATGGTCCAATTTAGGCTCCGGTCAATTACCCTGTCCATATTTTTCATCCTGCAACTGTTTGATTTAAATGGTGGTGTTGATTTGGAAATGCTGATTTATTAGTTAGTTTATAACATACATCATCAGTCAAGCTGCAGATTGCCCCCCCAATTTGTTACCAATACAGTATTTTTCAAAGCACTAATGGTTTTATTTTTTATATATTTTCTCTTCTGAAAATAATATATATTTTAAGAAACCTCACAATAAATTTCTTTGCTTGACTTTAGAGGTATAAATTCTCAGATTTCAAAGATTAAATAATGTATACTTTTAGGGGTTGATTCATCGAGTTCAAGATATTTATAATGGTTCATACTGTCGTCCAAATAAAAGGCCAAATCTCCAAATAAATCTGATAATGTGAAATGAAAAATATTCTTTCTGGCAAAGAGTTCAATGAGTAGACTCATGCCACTTTTATGTTTCTATAGTAAATATTGGGAACTGGCTACGTTAAGCTAGCACAAAGCCCGGATAGTGAAATGGGCAAAGAAATTGTCTATTTCAACCGATTAAACAAATGAAATATGGCATGATAATGACTGAGCTTCAGAACAAAGCATTTTACTTTTCAGATAATTGCCTTAAAATTGCTCCAAAGGGGACCAATGCCACCACAAACTTCACTGAGACTGAATTAGATTAGCTGAGGTGAAACCTAGCAAACCGCTACACTTGCCTGTAAACTGGTACTGAAAATCATTTTCCCCACATTTGCAGCTTCTCTCCTTTGCAATGCATTCTTCATCCTATCTTTTCCTCCTACTACTTGGGCTTTTTGAACCCAGAGAAAGAAGCAGAGTCCAGCCCTTTCTTGCTTATTACTTTCCTGGGAAAATGTTACAAGGTCTAAGAACACAAGAGTCTGCGATTGTCAATTCACCTCAGCTTCTACCAAACACACCAGAGCATTTCCTCCAGCTTTCTCCTTCCTAAACTACCACAGAAAGAGCTTCACCATCAGACGCCTAAGGACCCGAAATCTTTTTGTGTAAGGGGCGTTGGATGCAATTTGTCCTTGTCATGGCACAGTGAAAGGGGCTCAAGGGAAAGAGGGCATCGAGAGCCCTGGAGCCAATTGTGCATGTTTTCAGTGGGCTGGTCTTCTGGGTCATTGGGCAATTCACCGAGAGCTTTTCCAGGTGAACACCCAGCAGTAAGTGACGCTTCATGGGAAAACATATACTGTCCCCCAGCCAGCGTTTTAAGACTGACAACTCCAGGTTAGCCACTATTGTAGTGCTGCGATCTTATGAAATCCATGTGCATCTCATACAAATGTCTGTCTTAGTTGCATCCTCACTTACGTGATAATGATCTGCACATGAAAACCCCACACTCAAAAGCTGATATTCTGTCATTTATTTAAATGTCTGAATGAAGAAAAATACACACAAATTCTTTGACACACCTTTGCACTCGTTTACATCTACACCTCCACTCATCGCAGGGTTATTGGAAGTTGCTGGCTGCTCCTTTCTTCCTTTTCTTTCCTTTTCATTCTGTCCTCTCTCTGGCTAATAAAATTTCCAGCGCTCTGATATACAGCCAAGCTTCCTGGACATTTTAATGGGCTCCTTGGTCCCCTGTTTCTTCTTCCTCCTCAGTTCTTCCACAAAAAAATTAACAATGCAACACCCTTTCACTCAAACATCCCCAAAAGCATAATTTTTCTCTCTCTCAGGACTATTTTTTTTTTTTAAAGCGAAGTGTTTCATGTCCAGCAATTTTATTTGGTTTGCTTTGGAAAGAAACACGACTGAATGGTTTTTCCTTTTGAAGGCAATAAGAGGCCTTGCCACAGATACCAGTCCAGTTACCAGCATGTGGTTTTTCAGTTTCATGTCCTGACATTCCAAATGGTCTTTTCATGTCCCCTCACTAGAAGTGACTAAAACTATGCTGGAAAATGACCGTCATGGCATTCTTTTTGCAATTTCAGTCTGTCATTTATCACATTTTTTACTAAAATTATGTCCTTTGCATAGTTTTGTGACTGAATTGAGTTCTGTGATTCACAAAATCTAGCCGCCTATGTCGGGTTTCTTTCTTTCTTGCCATAACTCCAGTGGCAGAAGTTTTGATTTAAAAACATAGCGAATGCTTTAAATTTTATACAAAGGATTGTTATCATTGTTTTAGTGTACTTTCTTCTGTTTTTCGAGTTTATTTAATTTTGCTTATCTTCTAAGTTTCCCGTTCCCGTTGGTCTCAGTTCATGTGAAACATATTATGTGATCAGAGAGGAGCAGGGTTTTTAATATTGAGATGACAAAATAAATATTTCAGGATCACGAGAAAACAAACCATGAGGAAAAATTACATGCATCTGTTCTCAAATCTTTGAAGGGTTCTACACATGAGTTAACTTATTTCCAACCTTTTTGGTCCACTGAAACTACTGTACACAGTCATTCCTCAACATAAAATTGTTTAATTTATTTATAATTTGAATTTTACTCAGGTTTCAGGTAAGCTATGGTCATAAAATAGGAAGAAAGGGTAGTTGCTTCAGCTTGAAATGGTAAAATTCACAGCAAAAGTGTTTTCAACACTACTGGACTGCTCTTAAGCCAAAAATCTATGTAAGGAAAATTTGGATTGAAAAAGATACTCGAGGAGCCATGACAGCTAAACCAAACCACGGCTAGTCTTAGAGTCAGTCAGGAAGAGATCAGAGATTGGTCAGTGAGCCAAGAAATCAATTTTGACTGTCATATTCATAAACGTAAAACCACATCATTTGCAACCCCACCTACTAATGGTCAGTAGAGGTCATCTGTCCAATGTGTGGTCTTAGTTGTCATGCTGGCAGCCAAGTCCTATCCACATTCATCCAACCATGACCTGCTTCCACCGCGCTCTGCCTTTTCTCAAAGCCCCAGAGAACATGTCAAACTGAACACTTTTACTCCTCTGGTATGTTTCACTTGCCTCCCAGCACTGGCTGTTGCAGGGATTCGATGTGTGATTTGTCAGAAGCTGTTTTTAGCACATAAAAACCAAACCAAGCTGAACATTATTTAGCCTGTTCTAGTTTCCCTTTCAGCCTTTGGCCCTATCAGTCAGTTTGTTAGGACAAGTGTGAGTTTACTAACCACTGTGTTGTTT